>QKMV01001034.1:0-17951 GCA_003287335.1 Lednia tumana
CCAGTTATTAACAGTTTTTTTAAAAACTATAGTGCTGAAATTAGTCAGGAGATATGAGTCTCAAAAAAGTAATAATTGAAACACTTTGTCTCCCACTCCCAACTTGCCATTTTTAAAGGAAATCCACCACCATTGTACCTGTCCAGACCCCAAGAATTATCTGGATTTATTTTTTCTCGTTGTTGTGTGTAAAATATTGTTTATAAAATTCTACCTTCAATAAACCAAAAGCGAAGGTTTTGCTTTCGGCCCGTGTGATGATATCCACCATGATTCTAAAAAAAATCTTACACTCTGTAAATAGTTGTCGTTTGATAGTTCCAGTATTTTAATTGGTCACCAATGGAACAAATCAAGGTTTTCGATCAACAACTATCAATCCACACCGAGAAACAACCATAGAATTCACCTGATGGAGGAACTATAGGTTGCGATTGCATGTTTTGCTAGGGTATCGTACTTTTTTCCCTAAAAAGGACATTATGACAGAATATCATGCTCTTGTTTTTCTGGAGTTGTGAAAAATATTACCAACTGATCCATCCTCTAGTGTTAATAACTATAGGCATACCTGCAGGATTACCGACATCTTGTAATTATTTTGTGATATTTTTCAAAACATCGTCTGCAATGAAAAAATGCAATAAATATTATTAAGTAAAAAAATCTATATTCTTATTCATCCTTTCCCGTAAGAGCAGTGTTCAGACCGAGTCGCAAAAACTGATAGAATTGTGACAATTTTGTCGTTACTTAGAGTCATAAGATCATGGAAAATGGAATATATAGTAGAAAAATGGTGGAAATATTTCAGATACAATGCTGGAGCTGAGTCTCATCTGTGACCCCTTCTGAGGTGCCCAGTCTTGAGGCCACCAGCCTGCTTGCTGCCAACCTTGCTGAAAATGAATTTCAACCGCAAAATATTGGCTGTCCAACAAACTTATCCAACTTTGTCTGCAGAAGAGTAGAAGGTGCAGAAGGTGGAGTTGAAGGAAGCATCCTTTTACATCTCTGTACTCTTGTAAAGTTGGATTCCGATTGTTGGTATTTGTAGGAATCAAAACAAAATTTCATTTCATTTTAACCAGGTAGGTCGCAAAAGTTTGGGTTTTTTTTTAATGGATCCCACTCACAGGTCTAAAAAGTTTGGGAAGCACTGCATTCATAAATTGGGTATTCAGTGCCATATTGATAGTCGATTCAATTGAGGATAAAAAGATGTATTAAGTAAATGTAAATGAGAAATGGGTTGCTTGGGCTACTTCCTCGGTACCCTGAAGAAATTTCGTGAATAAGTCAAGAGAATACTTTGCAAAATATTGGTGAAATAAAAAAACTTTACTTAGCAGAAAGCAACCCTTTAACATTTTTTTTTGTATTTTAGCAAAATCTCATGCTAGTTCATTTTTCATACAATTTTTTAATGAGAATTAAAGATAAACAATAATGTGGCTTATTTTGGGTCAATTCTTGATCATTGAACAACCCACGATTCAAATTTAAAATCCATCTATAGTCGTGACGAATAATGCAGATTCGTAAAAAATCGGCACTGTCATTGGACTTAAAGGCACCTGAAATTCCTACATAATGTAACCTTGTTTATGTCTAGAAAATTGCTGTGCGTACAATCATCCTGCTTACCTGCATACGCTAGTGGTGGCTTTCAAAGGTATAGTGGTGGCTGTGTACGACGTCGACGTGGATGGCAAGTGGGGGTAAATGTCTCCTCGGGCATTACGTGGTCGAGCTATTGGCCATGACTTGCAAATCACGCAAGAATATTATCATCATTAACGATTCAATCGATTCACGAGTCCAATATCAATTGCGGCATCGGATCTCGCTATGTATACCATATTATAATTAATACTCAGTACAACTCGATGCTAAACCGGACGTTAGTGACTTATACCTGCCTATCTAAGTTTTCCACTCTAGACTAGTATCCCTAGAGTAGATAATTTGTAATCAATATTCAATAAATTAAGGCAGTGACATGATTACGTTAAGACGTTCTATACTTGGGAGCAGAAATATCAAAATAACCGTGTTTGTTTATTAGTCTTCAAGGTTTGTGCAAGAAAGCATGGACACTCCAAACAGGACAGGGTGGAAAGTTTGTAAGATTGGCCGTTTGATTGGCGGCGATATGGTACAAGCACCTCGTGTTCATGGGAAATAACACTCGTGTTTTTTAATCTTCAATCTAGTTAGTAGTTATCTATTGGGAAGAGACGAATTTCAACCCTGCCAAACATTGATTTATTACCGAACATCGCAACCGTCGGTCTGATAACCTACATTCTATTGTTTCTTTAATTACTGTCTGGTATGGAAAGACAGATATCAAATACTGGCTACCTATCTGAACACTGAAGTACCTATATGTGTCCTGGAATCATAAGTTGGCCGATAAAAGAGATAGCAGATCACGTTCCTTCTATTTATACTCATTGAAACAGATTATCCAGTAGTGTAGCTACTTAATTTTGATATAAATTTGGTTCCCAAAATAAGGGCACAAAATTGCTGTACCCTTTTCACAGCCCTTTTCGGTGGATTTTCGCTGACATCCATATTTACTTTTAATCTGTAGCTCGGTCATCTTATCGTGACGAATGCGGACGAACCACGGACGTCGTTCCCTTGACTTACGACGTACGACGGACGTAGTATCTCTGTTGTAAAACATGATCTTACTAATAAGTACTCATATATTCTCACACCGTAACAGCTGATTGGGATTGCATCGAACGATCATTGTCTAGCTCCGTGGTCTGGTATAATGCTATCAACTATCAAGCCAAATGAAGATTGCGATTACGTGTATTAACTCAAATAGGCTGCCGTAAAGCCCGAGAATCAATTCATTGCTTTTTTATGCAACACATTTGGTACCCGTCCGTGATTTTTATTTCGATTTGCGAAAAATAGTCCTTGAAATTTACCCAGCTCATAGAGCATGCATTGCTGGCTGCTTTTGCGATCATGCCGAGAAAAATAAACTGAAGATCGTTATTGCTTTTGTTTGTGTATTATGTATACCTGTGTGACTAATTTTTGATTTTATATTAGTTTGGTATTGAGGTCTATAAAGGTGAAATGAAATCATCACCCGGATCATTTTTTCTTAGCTTTTTGCGACCACACGACCACACAAGCCCCCATCTAAGGTACCTACAACCTCTTGTAGCTACAGTCTGAGTAAGTTGTCTAGAGTTGGTTTTGGGGGGCTTGTAAAGCGACCGCCGTGCGCTGTTTTTTAAGAGATATCCCTCCATTCGATGACCGCTAGAGTGTAATCTTGGCTGAAGGACCACGAACATACAAAAGGTAGACAGCAGTGTCCAGTGGTATTTTAACAGATAGAGGAATAATCAAGGCATATTAGTACATTTTTTATTCGGTTCGAATGATCGACCTGCGTCGAAATGAACACAATACGTCCAATAATATAACACTAACATGAATAATGTCTGTAATGGTTGTGGACAGCCCACTGCTATCCCAAAGTGCAGGCATCACGATAGGGGTCCCGAACATAAGGCTAGCGCTCGCACTGATCTCCGTTATCTCGGAAGAATCTTGGGAATACACTGATCGCAAGGATGTGAGGCACCGGGCACGAGAGGAATTTCACGAGTCCTCGTACCTAGACAAAATATAAACAGGGCTTCGCGTGGTTATAGCTATGAGATTACCCAAAATACCAACTGCTTCTTATTTTTAAGAAATTAATTGGTGCTGGACAAAAACTAAGATTGGACCGGGTAAAAATAAAGCGTAATTCAACGCTCAGTCCTCTTTTGACGGGTTGCGATTCATTTCGTGATCGACGTAATGGCATATGTATTGGGATAATGAAGTGTAATTTCCTCAAGTAATCATGCGTTTTATATATCTACGAGAAGATATTACAAGTTTCTTAGTCACGCAGAGTTGTGCGGTGTGCCTTTAAAATCCTTGACCCTGCAGTTTTTTTCCGTTTCAAATTTAAAAATTCTTTTCTTCTCGATTTCATTGGCTACACAAAAAAAAGTATGGTGACTTGAAAAACGAACTATACACATCGTGATTATACATTGGTACCTGTATGTGTGAGAAAAAAACTCTGAAGCCTCTGGGCATTATTATTTTCTCATCACACGTCCGAAAGAGGAAGATGGACACCGGTCACCGGTGAGGTGGGGATGGCGATATATAAATAAGAGGCGTCTGGCCAGGAGGTGTATTCGGCTTCTCAATTCAGCATATCATCCTTCTCGAGGTGTCAGCCATACAAGAAACCAGAAACATGAAGTCTGCCGTAAGTCAAGCGTTTTAGCACGATAATAGCTATGTTCACCTGTCCAGCAGTGTAGAAAAATTTGAGTTCCTTGTAGTTTATCATTAGGCTGGTCTCCAAAAGTCTAAAAAGTAATTGTTGGACAATTGTACATAGCTTCTGTACTGAAACAATCGTTCTCTCTTTCTATATGACAGTTATTGTGACCAAAACCATCTACTAAGCTTTCTTCTGGCATATTAATCATGGATGTGATTTAAATCTGAGATAACGTTATCAGCAGTGACATAAAAGAAAAAAGTATTCTAAATCTATTAGCGGGACCCAGGTGTAACGTTCCCTATTCCACCCTGCACCATCTCCATACCACGTTAAAACTTCAAACGAAACTCTGCAATTCTAAAACTGAAGGTAGTAATCATATTCTAGCTCGTGGTCTAATATTTTTTCCGTCTCGTCTTGCATTTGTATGCTTACGTTGATTTCAATTAAGATCCCGTATGATCCTAATTCCGCATTGGATCGAAATTGTTGCAAAAGTTTTCGGGATATTCTTCGCTTAGTTCTCCTTCAGCTGATGCGCTTTTCTCCTATAAGCCACATCTTTCTGATCAAACGCCGTAAGTCAAAGTAAAAGTCAAAGTCAAAGTAAAAGTCAAAGTAATTCAAAAGTGAATGTAATGAAAATAAACTCAAACTTCTTGCCCAGGCCAGTCAGACATTGCGAGTCACATTTTGCTCACACAAAACCACAATCATCGGAAGGCCCCAGGTTCGATCCCAAACGTATTCCCCGTCTCCCGTCTCTTTACTAACCTCCTTTCCCATTCGTCTTGTACCAGACAAATTTCAAATCAGTCAATTGTGGTCTTCCGGATGTTGTTCGTATTGTGCAACATAGAACTTACCCTTCAACAATTCTGCAGCTGCAAGAGCGTGTATTGGGTCGCTCCTCGACCACATGATAATGATAGAAGACGTTTCTTTCCTGTTTCTAACATAATTCAACGTCAACCAGGAAGAAAATTGCGCCTATGGGTACATTTAGAGTCTCTGGGGAAATAGGGCTCAACTTAACCTAGCGGTTCACGCCCCCTGAAACCTAATTCAATGTATCAAACTATCTTTAGGGGAGGTTCTGGGCATCTACAATATACCTGAGATTCTTCCAGATCTTCCTCTCTTCTCTATTCCCACCAGGTATATGTGGTACCCAGTTTTGTAAAACCAAAACCACAAATCAAATGCACAAATTAATTAATGCATTGGTTTACCACACATAATTATGTCCGTCTTTCTCTTCTTTTCTTTCCGTCAGTTCTATCAACTCAGTCAACCTTTTTCTATCTTGTCACCATCTTTTACTTCTGAGTTCTAAATCCACATTTATCCACTCCTCCCATCTCAATCTCACGTGTAGATATTATGATCGAAATGAATCTGCAGATCAATCAACCACATTCTCCAACGCGACCTACCAACACGTATTTTCATTTTTCGGATGTACCATTTCCAACACTTCAGTATAGGTATTCTTTCGATTCATAGGTAGTTTATAAGATATAAATAACGAGCAGTCCGGGTCATATCTCAAGGAAACATAAAGCGGCCGCTGGGAGAGAGATTAACGTAACTGGTTTCGATTAGCTTCAAACGACTTATTTGATCTACTATATCTCTGTTATCGGCCTATTTATTTTTGCCTTAGTAATGAGTTTAAACGTCGAGAGGTGGATCATGGATGAACCCACTTACTGTAAGGGCCCTTGCCTTCACCTAGGCTCATAGGGATTCACTCACAGAAACCGGCTGGTCAAGTCTGGCGTTTTCTCGTCTTCATCCTCTCCTAAATATGCTAAAAATACAAATAACCGTGAGCTCCTTGTTTGCTGCAGATGCTGCTGTTGTTTGCTGTGATCGGTATGTCGCTGTCAGCCCCGGCGCCGAGCCCCAAAGCCAACCCCCAGCTGATCTACAGCTACCCCGCCCCCCTGGCGTACTCGGGGTATGCCGCCCCCGCGCCCGTGGTCGCCGCTGACCCCCTGTACGCGGGATACGTGCCCTACAGCTATGGGGCAGCCGGTAAGTTTGCGAACTGGCAGAGTGTGGTATGGGCATACAAGTTGCTTACTCAAAAATGTTTGAAGGGGGCGTCAAATTGAAGAAGTTAGAAAGTGAAGCTGATTTTACTAACTTTTTCCAGCATCCCTCTAGAAATAGAACACTACAGTAGGGTTCAAGCTAAGTTGAGTGATTTTTGCCTAAGTTTCCTTCCTTTTTCGTCCCCCTCCATTCGGTCCAAAGGTTTGGGTCCCGACGAGCGGAGCTGATAACAGAACCCAAACCCAAAACAAACCTTATGGCCGCATGATGGGGGAAGAAAACGAAGGGGAAGCTGAGGCAAAAATAACTCAACTTAGCTTGAACCCAAGTCCCAACTGTAGGTAGTAAATAGTAATGACTAATGAACCACATTGGCAAGTCATTTGATAAAAGAAAGATAGCTACTTAGGCACTAGATTCCCATAGTTGAACAACAAAATAGCTTTTGCCGCATAGGTACTAAAATAGTAAAGAAGCTGAACTTTTTTTTGGACTCATTTCTACCTCCTAATCTGAGCACTCGTGAAAAAAACTGATTCAAATCAAGTTGGTACATCAGTTTTTTTGAGAGTAAAGAAGTTCTCAAAAAAAAATGTGGGGGGTTACACGGCAGTCGGCACACTTCAGCATGTTTACCCAAACATTTACTGCAGCATTATTAATTGTTTTCTGCCGATTTGAACGTTTTTGGTTACACGTGTAGGTAATTATTGTGTTTGTTTTGTTTCAGCTTACGGATACAACTACCCTTATGTCTACGTGTAATCTTCCTTTGACCACATACCTATGCTTACTTACTAATTAATAAATTGTCTGACTGATACTTTCTAAAAATAATTTGAATTATAATTACTAATTAGTTACTAACAAAAAAGAAGCCACGAGTATTATTCTGACGGTAATCCGTTAATGTTGTAAAAGATATTTGAAAAAATAAAATATTTGGGAGCTTTAAAAAATCCCCTTTGTATGTAAGCTGTCACCTATATCCCTAGCATAAATATAATCTAATATCTAAATTTAGAGAGCAGGTATATGGACAAAACTCATTGTTTCTCTGTGAGAGTAGGAAAAATCCTAGCCATTCCTCACAAATGGTCTTGGCATCTCAATAAAAAGTGTGTAGTTCAAGACACTTCAAACATCAAATTTTCCAACTAAGTTATCAACCAAAAGCTGTATATGAATTTACTACTCTTTGTTTACTTGATAAGTGATCAGAACTGAGCTTTTGTATGGTGTGAAATGTCTTGTTTCCTGAAACTCACACAATCAATAAACCTAGTTTTACAGTCAACTGGAAAAAATCAACTTCCATCAACCAAGGACCAACTATAATCTTTGATAGGGAGCTTGTGTGTAGTGTAGTTTCAGCAAATAGTTCAACCTTTTTATTCTCCTATAAGAAATAGCACTGGCAGCTGTTTCAAATCTCAATACATCTCTTAAAAACCAATCCCATGAATAATACATGCCATAACAAACAACTTCAAACCTTTTATGTTTCCTGATTGATTACAAGCTTGAGAATCACTTTACATTACAATTAAAAGCGCTTTGAAATAAGTTACAAATGCTGTGTTGCTTAATTTGTGATGAGCTCAGCGCATCGCTTCTCCTACGCTGTGTAATAGCGATAGCTAGGAATCATCGGGAAAACGGTGTTGCAATGTTGCTTCATTCCTCGGCGTGGGATAATGTCTCTTTCATAGGAGATATTCCTATCTCACAATGATAATTTCAAGAATAAAATGTATAGGCGGTCTGGTGAAACGTTCGCAAGAAAACATGCACAATTCCTCCAAATACTTATTATAAAATTATTTTTATTGTAAAACATCCTATGCATAGTGAAAATTAAAAGTGTTTAAGTAACTATGTATCAATGAATGAATCACTCCAACAATCTCTTTTTTGCATGACTTGGAGAGTAGAAATTTTAGTCTTGGTTATGAGTAGTGGCAAATTCGTTGGCATGTGATGGCGGAATCACTGCTCTTTGACTGTTCCGTCAGCCATGCCGTAAAAGATCTTCGTGGCCATGTTGACAAAGAGTCCTGTCTCCACGACACCAGGAATCATGCTGATGTCATTATTGACGGACGACCAGCGCATTTCTGTGGGTGGGAACTTCCAGTCCAGAATGAAGTTTCCATTGTCCGTGATCACAGGACCCTGAAAAGAAAGAACAACTCATTCAGTGATTTAGGAATTTAATGTGGCGCTTCAACAAAAAATCTATTGGACTCTATGTAACGACATGCCTGGTACGCATGGGTTAATCCCCCCATTCATTCTTAGTAATACTGTGTCCAGAAGGTATGTAAGATTACAACAGGTACATGTGTGCACTCTAGTTTAGTTAATAATTAAGAAACTTGGTTATAAGCCAGAACCCAAGGCAGCGACAAGGGAGTGGACTGAGGAGAGAGGTCAGAGAGCTGTGTGGTTTAGTGTTGACTCAAAGAGCTTGACACCCTCTAGATGCTGTTTAGCAGCATTTGAATTGGCAAGTGAAACTAGCTTGTTCTCACTACTTTCATCACTTTTTTATGGTGTCTCCTACCAAAAATCACCACCACTTTCTCTAAGTGAATCACACTCGAGAGCGTCACGTTCCGAGCTGTGGCTAATTAAGGGCTATCAGCAATGATCCAACACCAATACGCCGTTCACAAGGGCCAGTTGTCGCGGCCCTACTTTGATGCTGCTTAGAAGGACACTACACCATCTGCGCGTAAACATCCCAACGGTGAGTATTAATCCACCCTTGGATGAATCGTTTCTAATTATCAAACGTTTTGAATTTGGGCTGGACATTAAAAAGCAAGCCACAAACATTCAACTTGTCCTCTCTCAATGCCTAGACTTATTATAATTTGCAATCCGATACTAATTCTTACATTTTAATTTATTATGAATTCTGATTAATGAGTCAAGAGCGGTGACTCGAGTAAAAACCGAGAAATTAAAGTATCGACGATGAAAAAGGCTTGGAGTAATTAGCTAGGTACTGGAGTCTAAAGGCGATTTGAAATCAAGAACACTCAGCATCACAAAACCTGGGAGGCAAAACAATTGTTCTTGCAGGTGGTCATTTTCCTGACGTCCAAGGAAAATCGTCCATTCCTTTATGGAACTTTAAAAAAAAAGATAGCATCAAAAATGCATGGGAACCCCAAAAAAATCAGTTTCAAAACCGAAATTTTTTAAGCAAAACCAAAAGCGACAAAACAGAAAGCCAAGAAAAGAACCGAAACTTCAAACGGTTTCAGTCCCTGCTTGCATTATAAAAGGGGAAGGAGTTGAACTTACAGCTTTCATCTTGGCCATCCGTAGCTCCACATGGCCTCCAAACAGCAGCACGATCTTCCTCTGGACCGGCACGTAAGCTAGTGGGATCACTTCAATCGGTATTCCTTTCTTGTAGTTTTCTCCCAAGCTGTTTGACTCCTTCCTGCCATTTTGTCACATGGTTATTTGAAAGCAGATTTGCTGTTCCCATCTTTCCCAAACAAGCACCGTGATTCATGCTGATCGAAACCATCACCTAGATCAACGCAATCGATAATCAAAGCAAAGCAAAACATTATCTTCATGCTGGTGAAAGGATAGCAAAGAACCATCAACCACTGTAGATACAAGGCATTTTAAATCAGCATATGCTAAATTGGAAATTTTTACAAATTAGGTAGGTACGAGGTAGTCAGTCCGTTTCTACATGATGACTGTAGTTAGTAGCATTATTATGCCTATATCAGAACATCAAAAAAATTTACGTATAGTCAGCGATGATAATCAGTTGTCGAGCGCATGAAGCTACGATTTTTTCCTGAGTGAGACAGCCTCCGCCGCCCTTAATAAGCGTCATCTCACTATCCACCTCATCGGCACCATCAATGGCACAATCCAACTGCAGCAGTGTACAATATTAGAACAGTCGTTCATGTCATCTCACTAATAAAGCGAGTAGGTTAAGAATCAAAATAAATTTGTAGGTATTGTTAAGTGTGGAGGTACCTCAGGGTAATTTTCTAAGTCCCCAAGCTTGAGTTTGTGACTGAGTATAAGTTGCCGAGCTTGGAATGATGTCGGAATGCAAACTATGTCAAGATTCTCGGTGCGAACTCTTTCAGCTAACAATGGAATTACCAGCAATAAGACAACAATAAATGCATTTTTAAGATAAAACTATAATCAGTGATCATACATACAGAAGATTTGAAACAAGAAGAATCAGATTGTGTGCCTTCGTAAATGAGCAGTGAATGAGTCTGCAATGTGTATTGCAGGACGTACCAGTATGTCAGGTACCCATACCCAGATACCTAAGTTAAGACACTAACTTTTGGATATAATGAAGATTATATTTCATCCAATGCCTGCCTGCTTACCCAATCTTTCGACAGCATATACTATAGTTGATCCACTGCCTACGCCAACAACCGAGTTGTTCTGTTGGAGAAAATGAAACATCTATATTAAGAAGTTAAATTGGAGTAGAAGCAGTTACTACTTATGTTGAAATTTTCATTGAAGTATCAAAAAAAGTTTTTCAATTAAAATATTCGATTTATTACAGACCAATTGGCTGTGATTACAATTATTGTAAGATGTTAAGATGATTATACGACTTATTTCCACTCATCTTTCACACTTTTGAACTAGGTGGTGGATCGGCATGTGTACGGCACTTGTTACAACCAAAATCAAATAATCAAATTGCACTTTGAGTTCACATATTATCAGTAGCGCTGAAAGTTTCCTCACATTATTCTATGTTCAAGCACCATGTTTGTATATACATTTTTATGATTAATACTATAATCAAATTACAATTACTGCTAAAAGTTATGTTGTGGCTACACAAAGTATTGTAATTCTTGTATTGTGATTGCATGTTCATCGTAACTAGCTTAGAGTTGACTAGTTGTAGTCATAGGCTATAACGTGCTTTTATGAAGAAAATAAGTTTTCGTTAAAATTCCCATCAAAGGACTGCACATGGCAGCACAATTCAAGACGGCACTTACCACCTTTTTTTATATATCCGGCCAGGAAACATAAATCCTAAGATAACATAACAATTAAACAGAATGGGAAGAATAAATGAAAAAAATCCGTAACATTAAATTAAATTTTTAGTTTGCTAAAAGGGTTGTCGTCTCCATTTCCTCGATAATTTCGTTCGAATTCTCGATGAAATGAAAACTAACCAGGCGGCAGTCCTATGATCTCAATCTGGATATTACTGGCTTAATTGAAGTCATTATTTTGACAGCTCTCCCGTCCCCACAAAAGTTTACAAGTGTCTGTATAGTTTTCATTACAATATTGTACCTTTATATAATCGTCAACGGCCCGAAACGCGGCTGCTTGTTTTGCACTATCGAGGGGATTCATGATTTGATGATGTACTTTTCTCGTGGGGCAAAAGTTACTGAGTTTCGGTCTTGGCAATATAACTGGAGATGTGTAATCAAGCGGTGAATTAATGCAGCCCCGGAAGATGTCAGCGTGCTTAGATGATAGCTTCCATTTTTTGACTTTCCACAAACACCACGAGGAAACGGCGGACATGACACATACGAAGGGCCAGAGTTCATTGACGGTTGTGTACAACTACAAATGCGACATCTGCATGGTGCCGGTTGAACCAGAATCAGAAACACGTGATCGCACGAGAACGACCGACGCAAAAATAACGGGAGAATGCAGGACGGCAAACAGACATTTCTATTGGCGCGTTGCGATATGTAAAATTTTCCTGTTCTGCTATTGGTCTGCTCGTATCAATTAAAAGATCTTTGGCACTTTATTTGACGGGTACCGTGCGATTGCCTTGGCCTATTTCAGTTCCTAATCTTCATTGAAGTTCGAAGAAGCGTGGTTCGGCGTGGTCGATGCGAAGTGAAGTATTTGAGTGAGGTGGGTGTGTCACCAGTGGCGATACCGTCATTCGCTGGAAAATATCGTGTTTGAAGTGAATTACCATACGTCCAGTTAATAATTCCATTGAAGATGGAGAACATAAAGACAGTCATTGACACATTTTGGAGCCCACACTTTTGGTTACCTCCAAACCTAACCTGGACTGATATTGAACCGAGCGAGTCGATTGCCTATACAAATTACAGGCATTTAGCCATACCATTGCCATTAGCTATCGTACTTTTAGGCGTTCGCTTCGTTTTAGAAAAATATTGGTTCACGCCCGTTGTAGTGTTTATGGGCATCAAGAATGATAAGGTTAAGAAGATTACTCCCAACGCTATTTTGGAAAAAGCTTACCTAACTAAAGGGAAGAAGAGCCTCTCTCACCAACAAGTCGCTGGCCTTGCAAAGCAACTGGACTGGACGGAACGGCAAGTCGAACGATGGCTTCGCGTACGGCGCTCGTTAGACAAGCCAACTACTCTTGTGAAGATCTGTGAGACTAGCTGGCGTTGGTTTTACTACACCTGCTCGTTCTGCTTAGGCATATACTGCCTTTGGGACAAGCCATGGTTTTGGGACATCAGCCTATGCTACCATAATTACCCACACCATGGAATCACCTCTGACTGCTGGTGGTACTATATGCTGAACCTCTCCTTCTACTGGGCCCTGACGTTCAGCCAATTCTTTGATGTCAAGCGCAAGGACTTTTGGCAGATGTTTATCCACCACATCCTCACCATCTCATTGCTAAGCTTCTCATGGGTTTGCAATCTACAGCAAATCGGCTGTGTGGTTCTCGTTGTTCACGATTGTGCCGACGTGTTTCTCGAAGGGGCTAAGTTCTTCAAGTATGCAAACTACCAAAAGACTTGCGACATAATTTTCGCAACCTTTACCATCTTGTGGATCGTGACACGGTGTGGTTTCTATCCGTTCTGGATCATCTACAGCACCACAATCACAGCCCCTACGCTTGTCCCCATGTTTGCCGCATATTACTTCTTCAACAGTCTCCTCATCGGGCTGCTAATCCTTCACATCTTTTGGACGTATATCATCGTCAAGGTTGCTGTAACTGCCGTCACTGCAGGCAAAATGGATGGTGACTTACGCAGTTCGTCGAGTGATGAAATTTCGGAAGAATTAAACCCACCCACTGAAAACAGCAAAATGAGCAAGAAAAGCAAGTAATTGATAAACATTCGGAAAGAATACGCGCTCCATTTTGGTGTTGGTTCAGATTTCAGACGCGTGTGTGCATTTATCAGTTTTAAGTTCACGGGGTAGACCGCAAAGCAGGAGTACCAATCAATCAATACTACTTAAAGCTTCTTTTGTATCTTAGATTCGCTAGCAAATTGTCTTCGATTTTTGTCTCCAATTCATCTTTGTATATTTTCTTATTAAAATAATTACTGTCTTATCACATGTAAAAAGAGTGTGGTCCTAGGCAGAGACTTGAGATAATTGCTTACATCTACTTAAATCCACACAATGGGCATAGGCCTTTTGACCTAGTCTAATAATGATAATTATTATTAAGTTAAGCTAATTTATAGCATATTTTAAGGAATATGAAAAGTTGCTACAGTCCATACTAAATATTAAAATTAAAGTGCAATTTTGAACAGTTATTAAAAGAGTTCTGACTTCATTGATGACAGTTTTGTCGTCAGCATGTCCTTCACTAATTAGTGTTATTTGAAAATCGTTCTTCCGAAACTTTCCTCTTGATCAAGAGACCAGAGCAAGGCCAATGTCTCTAAATAATGGCCCTGCCAATTGCCATCCAGCTTACATGTGACTAAGTAGATAGCAATGCCTGCAGATCGTGGATGACATTAAACCAGCCCTAACAGCTGGAAGGATATTGTGACATTGTACAATTTTAAATTTATTTAGATGTACATTTGTCTACTTCCTAATATTAACACTAGTTTTCAAAAAAACTGTTAACGAAACTGGGTAAACCTGCCAAGAATAAGAACTCCGTTATGTACAATTTGTTTTCAACAGATATATAGTGTCTTGATTCTTGACTTCATAAAAGAAAAAATTTAAGATCTGCAAAAATGGCACATATTTGGTACAGCTACGTTGACCCGAGATATTATTCTAAGTATTAGGTACCTATTAAAAATTAGCAACAAAATATAAAAATCTATGTCGTCAAAAAATCCACTTCCATTTGAACAAACTGCCCCGAAGCCACATCGAGCGCCGATGCCGAGATCTCCGTTCCTCCAAATACCATTCTCGTATGAATCTCTCTTCTTTTCGTCTCGTCTTCTGATTGCTTAGTCACGGCCAGGTTGAGTGTTAGCACTCCGCAGCGACTGACTCCCGGATCGGTGATGAAATGGACATCGTCGATACTAGCCGAGTAGATGTTGATAACGATGCGGCCTTGTGAGGGTAATGCTGGAGTGTAGCGGCGTACCACGGTTTCGCCCATCTCCACGGCTTGCTCAGAGGATACAAACTTGTCCAGGACATCGGCACACCATTCTTGTCCGTCCCGAACCACAAGTTTCTCTGCAAAGAAAGAGTGATTTGTTAGTAAGTGATGTTCATGATGGCTAATATTAAGTGGGCATTCGTACAAACCTCAATAACAATCAATCTAGGTTTATACCATAATGAAATTGCCTTTGCCCTATAACAAGATTGACATTATTGTTTGTCTGAAGGAGTGATGAAATTGTTCTCAAAAATTCTCCAAATGTTCGATAAAAGGTACACTCGTGACTCGAGGAATCATAATTGGCCAATGTAAGAGATAATAGATTAAGGTTGCTTCAATGAAACCAGTTTTGTATATCTCTCCCTGGGACTGATTTATCTTTTCTTGTTTGTAGGGATTGTTTTCGTTTGCTCCTCAACTGCAAAATGACTTCATTTTGATTAATGCTATTCACCAAATAATAATTCATAGAGAAATGTTCAGTTTGTCAAAACAAATATAGATATACATCTTAGGCACCTATATTTACGTCAGCATCTTTGGTGGACCATCTTTGGAAATCGACGCCTAGATTATTTTTTTCTTCTATGAACTAAACACTTATCTCTGTAAATCATTAGAAAATAAACGCTTTTAAGCGAAAATGCCCCAAAGAATGAGCTCGGGCAGGAAAAGGATAAAGTAAAGGAAGATAGTCTTCTAGTGGACCTCACTTTTGATCTAGCTTGATCCTTTAAGATTCTAGCCACCAAGGACATCAATGAACCATGATTCAGTTATTCCAAAATACGATGTTTTATGTACCAAATGACAAAGTCTGTGGCATTTGGAACAATCGTCCAAATCTGTGGCAACTTGTACCTACTTGGGTACAAAGCATCTTTTTGCAGGAAATAGGTACGTGGGCCGACAACCTAAAACGTACGTACTTATCTGCGACCTAGTGCTATAATATTTATCCGATCACAACTGACCTTAAAATTGCATTAGATTAGTCAGAACTTTAAAAATATTTGACTATTTACAGTTATACGTGTTACCATTTTGGCCAATAGATCAGAAAATAATGCACTGCATTAAATAATTAAATTGAAGTCTAGCCCTTGTATAAGAAATAAGAATCCTATGCTACGAAATCGTTCAGCCAGCTATTCATAGCACAAATTACAAAAAATAGCACTACATGATATGATAGCATAACAATAGCCACTGATTTCAACAATATCAACAATAAAGGCAGCGAAAATGGCAGTTCATTTTTCTGCAAGGCTGTTTATTGGCAAGAGCATGTCAGGAAATATGGAAGCGGCAACACAAAACGACAAAATAAGGAAATTGCAACATAGAAAATCGTATCCCATGCCTGAAACCCTACATGAGGCAGCAACCAAAGGCGATGCAAGGCCAAACGGTTTGCCGTGTTGGATAAACCAGTTCTCATGAGATCACTACAGTTAAGCAGAATTGCGCTGGGTCAGGAACTAGATGAGCATCATTCCACTAACTAGTTCTGTTCGGGATAGAGGTTGGATGTTTCGAAGCTAGTACAGCAGTTTCACTGCAGCTTGAAACATCACCCTCACCATCACCCTATCAATATCATTCACCGGCGTCAATAGACCACAACGCGTCATGAATGGCATATTTTCGTGGGAGGGGGGGGGGGGGGGGGGGGGGGAGGTCGACTCTAAAAGAATTCTGAATCTGAAATCCCCGAAAGAGTCAAGAGTCTACTTCCCGCCCTGATCTGAACTATGCTGTGATATTGGTCACGAGAAGAATGATTCGTGCACTAATTCTTTTATATTATACCACACACAATTTTATGACGGTACCTACCTGCACTTATAATTAATGTATAAATAACAACGCGATAACAGGATGCTTATCATCATATATCAGAGTACCCACATATCTATGGTTCATGATTTTATCTGGTATGCAAGAAACGATGGAGGTCCACATTTGGACCACATATGCACCTCCCCGACCCACCCGCTGGTTAATTTCATTATATGTTTGACGAAATCGTACATTTTCGCACTGGTTGCAAGCGGGAAGTGATAATCTACACTAAATGACTACCTTCATACTGAGCATTAGGGCTTTAGTGGATAAAGTGCTAGAACAGCATTGTTGGTAAGAAACGCGCCAGAATTTTTTCGCCTTCGTAGAAAAGACCTGCGGTGGCTGGGGCTTTGCCATCCGACCCCTTTCAGATATTTCAATCGCCTAGCCCCGTAATTCGTAAAAATTCTCACGCACAAGCCAACACAGCTGCTAACATATCAGTAACTTATAAAAATTCCCTCCCTAAGAAACAAGCCTAGATCCGCCACTGTACGTCTTGTAACTCCAATAATCAATCAATCAACGTGATTCAGCTCACCTCTCGGATGCAAATCAGCGTCGAAGCGCTTCATAACACCCACTCCATAGGTCTGTTTCGATCGCCTGGTCGTGATCAGTTTGGGGTTGAGTCCAAAAAGGACGGCGCCCCTAAGGATGGCTAGCGAAACGCCCTGGGGGATGATTACGTTGACTCGGTCTTTGAAAGCCGACCTCACCTGCAACAAGCAACCATTTATAACATATTCTAGGATCATGTCTCTCCTTATCTTAGCACTAATTAAAAAAAAAATACAAACTGATCACATTTATTAACATTCATACCCAGTTTGTAACCAGTTTTTTTGAAAACCAACTCATTCTTTCTAGTTTCTAGATTCCGCTGTCGCAAATTTTGTCCACGCACAGTAACAAATTCAACATGTTCCGTGGTAACATTTTTAGTTTGAATTGACTACACGTCGAGCTCCAAAGCTGCATTGTAGCTTGCCTTGAGGAATCGGGAATAGGAAAGAGTTCCGAATGCTAAATAGCCGGCCGTGCCCTTTTAGTGAAGATACCATTCCAGCATTTCCTTGGGACTAAAAATGTTCAGATCACATTGGAAGTGTTAGTCAGAGCAAGGCTAGGGTGAAAAACTGGAACGCTTATCAATATCATAAACAGCCATGTTCACGGGTATGGCACCACATGATACAGTTATGGCATGATTATGGCATGTGGTTATGCCCAGGGGCGGCGCTAGGATGTTACGTTAGGGGGGGCGGCTGTGGGGCAAGTATAATTGTTGGGGGGGCAAACCAA
>QKMV01001035.1:0-17949 GCA_003287335.1 Lednia tumana
TTGGCAGTTTAGTGTCAGTTAAGTTTTCAGCAGTTTAACCCAGTTATTAACAGTTTTTTTTTAAAACTATAGTGCTGGAATTAGTCAGGAGATATGAGTCTCAAAACTTTAATAGCGGAGCTGTTTATTAGCGTTTTGGAACGATAAAACTTTAAAATAGAACCACGATTACGACAAGATTATATAGTATTGCTTACCTTTTGTATCATTAGCCATAATGAATACGGATAACGATAAATATGATAGATACGGATGTACCGTGCATGTTATAGAATAGCGTTAACTGGAACAAATTTAAAAAAATATATGTACAAAAAAGTGAGTAAATAGTACCTTAAACTAACCATGGGTTCCTATTTCCTAAAAATGGTGGATGGCCAATCAATGGTGTATACAATGACGTTCACCGTGGTCTGACTAATTATAACCTTAGACTGTCATGTTGTGAGTTCAAGTACAAGTGTATCCGGACTCGGACGGAATGCGACTTACCGATCGAAGCTAACAGACACTTTGTACTTCTTGTCAGGGTCGAGGCTGTACGCCGACGATGTCGGACTACTCGACCTGGGCGTCGCGACCACCCCGCTCAAATGGAAACCTGGAACAAGTGCAAGAAACGACTCTGCTATAGCACGGAATATACACAACATCCAGATTGCATTCTCAATATAGTCTTTGTTTTAGTTAGGAGTGCACGTAGTTAGAAGTGATAAGGTTTATCTTTATTTTTAAATCAATGATTATTTGATAGGACTCGGGTTTTATACCCGTAATGACTTGGTCGCTGACTCGAGCACAGAGCTGTGTTGCCAAATACAAAATTGCATCCCTAACTCATCTACCTATATATGGCAATATGGCATGTGAGGGCCATAGGAGATATTTTACAACATAGCCAGACCCAGCTATTCTGATAGATAACATGTTCGGGATGTTAACATGGATACATTACAAGTGCGAGGATTAAAACGTTACAAAATTGCGTGCACTCCTAACTTAAACAAAGACTGAATCCTAGGTAGACAAATTGCGGACGGAGAATTGCTTCTGAATCACAAACGTAGCTTTACTTTTCATTTGTTTCATTTTGATGTGAAGTTACTTCACTTTCAAAGGTCAGAATTAGTGAGGATTTTAACTGATTCGAAGCACGAGTAGTGATGTCACTGAACAGGTTCGAGCCTTCTTGCCACATAACCACTCTGATAGGAAAGTTGGCTTGACATCAAAACCCTGTGACTGTCGTAACAATTAAAATACGTCACAGAACAGGTCGGACGAAAGATACGCGTTTTTGAGCTACCAAATAAAGGCCCATCTTCAAACCGACACAGATTGCTCGCAATACATCGTAGAAAGAAACGGGAAAAATGACGATTTTTATTATTTTAGGCTGCACACAATGAAAATATTTAAAAGTTAGCTGAATATTGCCTAATGTGTGCTGATTGCGTCAGAGCGAGCCGTACACACATGCGAGGAAATGTTTATAGCAAACAGCAAAAGCCCTAAAGTAACATTTAGCCCAATCACGACGCAGGATGTGGTGTCATTTTGTGTGTCTAGATAATCGCTAGCTACGACACTCGGATAGTACGTTGACGACTTTTTTCGGGGTCATCTCGATAGTCGGCTCGTCACTAATCTCTGCTGCGCGAAAAAATGTGAAATTTTGCTACGTAACCTTCGCTGTTTGCTAAAAATCAACTCGCGGCCAGCAAACACCGAAACGAAATGGACGTTTGGCCTCTCGTCAAAGGACCCCATCCCAGGCGCGTAGGAACGTTTTCTGGTAAAGGGGTGGGCACCGGGCAAGTCCAGACTCATAGAAGGTAATTGGTTGCGTAACGAAAGGGATCACAAAGTAGGAGGATTGCTTTCGAGACAAAATTTGAGTCCGAGAAAGAGGATATCGAGGTCGGATCACACTTTCAAACATGTTATACCGAGAGAATATCTATTTTTAAGACGTTACATGCTTAAGCGGTCGACATTACAGAGGAGCAACCCCCATGGCATGAACGTGGGGGGAGGCATGCCCCCTCCTGCCTCCCCCCCCCCTGTTCCTACGCCACTGCCCCATCCCATTGGCTATCCTGTCTACCCCGCGCCAATGACAGGCTCGCACTCGACCTATCAACCACGCACCATTTGTCTTTTATTATAATCAAAAATGCAATAACTCTTGCATATAAAATGCCAACTTTTCACAAAACACCCCCAGCTAGCAGTAGACCGCTCAGCCAGAGCCGCACGCTGTATTACACATTTAGGCACGGCGTATTTTGAGTCACGTAGATTGTTCTCATATAGCTATGATTTTTCAAATAGTTCGAACAAAGCTTTGAAGCTGGATCAATGTTATCAGACAATGCTGCATGCTGTTTCTCTATCGGACAGCGACGCTTGCTCAGGGACTCTGATATTAGCTGTGGGCCCATTGATAAAGCTTATGGGGGTGATCTTTATGCAAATAGGGGATGTGTGAGTCATGTAAATTACAACGTATGTACACTGCATGTATACATATATAAATATAGGTACCATACTGCAATGTGTTTATGTATTCGAGAGTAGACGTATGTGCAAGAAATGGATACTTAAAACTTCAGACGTATGTATTATGTGTTAACCCTCGCCGCCAAAAGTAATATCCATCCGGATGGCCGAATCGAATCGCGTTGCACGCTGCACAAGAAGCTGCGCAGTGCGCGTGGATGATTTTCAGGATGCGCGCAAAGTGTATCCGCCAACTTCAGGGAACATTTATGCGAGCGCATGTTGAAACCAGAAAAAAAAGTACCTACACGAGATAAACCGATCAGTATACATGTTACCTAAAAAACATGGCGGAATCATAAGTTGTTCCGTAATCTTCTCCCGACGCTTATCTCACGAGTTAGTTTGAAACATGCCCAGCCGTGTAATAATATGCACACCTATGGTACCACACGGCTCGCTAGCGAGAGACTGCATTTTAAGTACCACGCCATATGTTTTCCAGCTATAGCAAGCTATAGCGCGTGCATCTTGAGCGTGGAAATGACACCTGACTTCTAGCCAAGCTCGCGGGAACGAACAGTGGCGTAACCAGGGGCCCCGGCCGTGGGGGCGGGGAGGGCAAAAATAATGGATAAGTCATTAATATTCACGCTCCAGCTCGAAGATTACAATTGCTAAGGGCCGGTATTAAACGTCTGAACTTGATCCAAACTATTTCATCCTCCGGACAATTTGGAAACAAGCGTGGCTGATTGGTAGTCACCATGATTGGTGACCAGGACCACAAGGTTGTTCGGTGGAAAAAAAAGTTTGGAAGAAGTTTGAACATTGTTATACCGGAAAAGTACGAAGGTTATGCTGTAAAATACTAGACATGTTGATTGATTGATTATTGGTGTTTAACGATGCACGCGACCTATCGCCCTGTGGCATTGGCCATATGAAGTCGATCAATGAGAGGGTGATGATGAGCGTGATGATGAACCTAATCGAGAAGAGAGTAAATCTGGTGCTTGCACGTAGCCTACTCCTGTCGAAAAGCACCATCGCTTAACGTCCCTTCCGAAAGAAGGTACTACTTGAACAGCCGGATTCCTCCACTCTGCCGTGCTGTCGAGAGGTTTATTCCAACGGGAGTGAAGCTGTGCTACTGTTTTACTAGCTTCAAACCCTTCAACCTCTAGCCCGAACAGAAACTGACCTCGGGATGAATGGTCACCCATTTAACCTTTGATCCACCGCAATGTAATAGACTTGTTTACCAACAAGATGCGATTAATATTGGCAATCTATTTACAAAATCAGAGCTGGTCGTTGAAAGGTAAATTGAGCGAACTCCGGGGAAAAATTGGGGAAAATTTGGGGAAAAATAAATAATAATAAAGATTTAACGCGAATAATATTAACATAACCCCAAACACCGAGCAGGCAGGCAGTTTTAAAGTGATATTAATATTCTTCACGTTAAAACTAGCCGTGTTGACGGCTCAAAATTTGTATGCCTTGTATTAAAAGATTTCTACAGAGTTTGGGGGAAATAGAAGCCTCATAGGCAAAGAAAGTGAACATAGAATCATGTAATGTAATCATGTAAATGACCGGCTTGCCGACATATCATCTCGGCAAAGAGTCGGACTGAACAATAGAGCTTGGGTTTAGGAAGGGGGGGGGCCTGAAAAAATCTTGCGGCGAAGGGGGGCTGAAGCCATAGTTACGCCACTGTCGAGAGAAGTATGTACGTTGCTGTTGCCGGGAGACGGGACAGGCGGGTTGGGAAGGGCGTCTCTCCAGTCCTGTCAGTTACACGGGGTGTATCCCTACAGGCTACAGGCTACAGGCACTACACAGCATGCACATTGTTATTGTACAGCCACGACCGCTGGGCCACGCGGACAGTCCTGTATCATTAAACACAATTGCGCGTATTTACTCCCTTTCGGTCGCCGTATAGATTTTTGCGTGCATCGTGGTCGTCTTTCGTAGGTGGAGGCGAGGAGAGCCTATACTGTACACGTGCCCCTATGATGGTATGTGAACATCGTTCAAGTAATGAGGGGAAAAAGTGGAAATGTGATGGCGACATCCCGGGGATTGGACGCCGGGCATTGGACGCCGATTATTGATTTAGCCATCGGCTTGCATGTAAATCACTTCGATTACTTCTTTGAATAGTAATTTGCGCAAACGCCGTGAGATGAGTTTCTTTTTTGTCTTGTAAATAACAGGCAAAAAAAAAACAATGCACCTATAAAATTAAACTGGTATGGTACCGGTTGGTTTTTTGTTTAGGTTATAAGGAGGAATTTAAAGGCAGGGTAAAGAAGTTTTAGGATAATAACTAATCGTGACCAGTCCTTGTACACTATAGCTCGACCGATATAGACATTCCTTTTGGAATCACGAATAGAAACGTGGTTTTTCGAAGATGCTGTGTGGATCTTGGCTCGACGTGCGGGTGTGTAAGTGTGTGTGTTTGTGTGTGTGTGTATCTGCTTATAACAGCTAAACTTATCGATGACTCTCTGTGCGAAGAATGCCGTCCCCATTTTTACCAAATCAATTTCTTAATCGATTTGATTTGATTTTGTAGAGATAGAGAGAAAGGCTGCATTATGACGTAGATTCTTCTTCTTCTTCTTCTTCTTCTTCTTCTGATAATATAGTTAGCTTTTGATAATAGAACTATTCAAGGCTAGAAACCCCCCGAAGGTGAATCTGTATAATGCTTTGTGTGAGCTCCATCAATACATTAGTCGTGTCTTGTTTTTGCCCTGCACGCAGGTAAATACAACCGAAACTCTTTTCGTTTACGAATCTCAAGCATCAGCTTAACATCGGATATTCGAAATGTGCCAATAACCAATGGACTAGAGAAACGTTATAGAAAACTAGAGTAATTCCGCTTACTGCCACTTGACAGCAAAGATGTCGTTGTGCTCTTAGAAACGTCACGTTACCAAGACCGAGTACCAAAAAGTTCCCTGCAGCAACTTCCAGCGAGTGTGAAAGAAGTTCCCAGGCCCAGATCAAGACATGTATGATTGATTTCTCTCTACGTTTGCTTCGACCTAACGACAATTTAATCAATTTCAATCACGGTCTGGGGAGACGAGCTTCAGAATGAACTCTGAAGGGGAGCGAGCGAGTGCTTTAGAAAATGGTCCTCCAGACTCGAGAAGTCTCTCTCCTCACTCTTATAGTTGCCTTCTCCGCTGGAAAATCAATGGCGTCGATTAGCAGATAACAGAGGAGTCAATTAGCCGGAAATAGACTCATAGATGAATAAATATCTGGCTGTGAACTGATTGCGCATAAAATGCATAGTGAGACGACATGAAAATCAGCGCAACGAGACTGCACTTTGAAA
Source organism: Lednia tumana (assembly GCA_003287335.1). Lineage (NCBI taxonomy): Eukaryota > Metazoa > Arthropoda > Insecta > Plecoptera > Nemouridae > Lednia > Lednia tumana. The sequence continues at coordinate 5,873 of QKMV01001035.1, forward strand.
CGGTTGACTGACAGCATGCGAAACGGCACTGCAGAGCGGATGAACTTTGACATGCTTTATATAGCGGCTCGATCGAAATCGCGAGAATCATTTAATGAAGAAAAGCTCCCACGGCGAATGGCATCGCGGTACCATCGGCGATCACAACAAAACGAAAAGAAAACAAAACGCCCGGGCGGTTTCCTTAGCGACGGGAAACTACGGACACACTTCTTGCCGGCGACGCGAAGCAGCTGCTCCATGCGCTGCGAGCCGCAATCGTCGTTTTACTTTCAACAATTGCTGATGCAGAAACAATCGCGAGTACAAAAAACAATACTCGTGGAAAACCACCGCGATGTTTTAACTGTCGCTTTTAACTTGAAAAACTCTTAAACCGTAGCGAGGCACTCGGCCGCATGTACACACATTAGCTAGGGCTTGAATGGTCCACGGACCGTGTACACTTGGTTTGCAGGATTGTCGAAAGCTTTCGAAAAATCTTGATGGGTTAGTGTCGCCTATTCAATTAGCACAGGAGTTTATAGTCGTTAGTGTGAGGACCTTCTTAACTATACAAAAAACAACGCTACAGCAAGGTATCACTCGGTCCGGCATGCATAGCATATATGATATGAAGTATTGCCAAGTCAATACATTACATATACACAAGATCATAAATAAATAAAGTCTCTTTTCAAAAGCTAGTTTATTTTGCTTCTCATTATAATAATTATACAATACCAGTGGTCGTGAGGTCAGCGAGTGCTTTGACCTGATATTGGTGGACAATAAAATTCAATCGCCACACTATGCCTAACTTGTTATCAGGCGCCCATGTGCGAATGACAGCGATCCGTTTTGCATGGCTACTCTGTATTTTTCTTGACTAGTCCCGCCTGCAGGCACGAGTCAGGTAACGCAACTTTGTCCAGCCCTTGAGAATGGGTCACTCTAAAACGAAAGGTCCGCCAAGTCAAGTGAATTTATAATGTTTGAGACAAGTTTAGGCGGAAGGGTTGACGATCTGAGCTATAAGCCGATGACCGCCGACGACAACACAGTTAATACCGAGCGAGATCTCTTTTTCAATGAGTTTAGTAATCACAAAAAAGAGTATTAATCTAGAAGCAACTTTGAATTTTTTAAATCGGAACAGTGGTTATCAATAATCTGCAGTTGTAAATTACGCAAGCTTGCAAGTATAACATTCGGGTGATACTAGTAGCGGATTTTCTACGGAAGGGTCACTGTAAAATCTCAACTCGTCGAAAGCTGGCTCTTTTGAATACAATTAACGCTAAGTGGTAGCTAAAGCGAGAGTTTGTGTGAGATTACAATTATTTTCTCGGTGTCTACTCGGAAAGAATCCACATTTTTGTACGAGAATCGCCAAGGGAGTTGCGCTGCGCCACCCACTGCCACGTGCTAATGGACACGGTTTTAAACTTTAAAAGGATGCCCTCGACACAACACTCGTCAGTGACCCGCGGGCAGGACACTGCGTCGACGCGACGCGCGATGGATTATGTCAGCGATGTGAAGATATTGTGCCCACCATCACACAACATACTACAGGTTATTTCTTAAAAGCTGTCCACCCTAGCCGAGGAACCCAGGGCACGCTTTCTTGCACAAACTTTGAAGGCTACGTACTAAATTGATTTGTCACTTATTTTACAATCAAGTACCTAAGCAGATTATCATTTGAAAGCTTCAATTTAGGATCTCTGAGACTGTCAGCTTATAGCATGAAAGGCCGAAATACTACAAGGACTAATACAGGCATTTTGGGAAGTTGACGTTAATACAAGCATACTACAGTCTATACAGTGATAGAGTGTACTGCGTTACACCCTCAAAATAGGCTCTCTAGTCATACCTCCCTGTATTAACTGCCACCATCGTCCCTGGCGGAAAGGTTTGCTCTCCCAGTAACTAGAGTGTAGTGTGCTTCGTAAGGTGCTATAGGTGACACCGACGGTGTATGCAGAAAGCGTGCTAATCAGGTGTAAAGACACGAAGCGGACAGATGAAGGTGGATATACCCGATTTCCGCGAGTCTGACAGCGACAGAAATCTCATTTCTCGGCCGCGCGTGTGCGTGTGTACGATTCGCCTTTGCCACCCCTGTTTGAATCGCAACGCACCATGTCGTTCGGCCGACCGCTCGGTGAGCGAACGTTCGATGATTTTCAAGTATCCGGCAATTTAAATCGCGACCAGCGACCGAGCGACATTATCACGACTCGGGCGAACCCAAAGGAATTGTTAACACTTGAGACAACTAGCGCGCTGTGCTGTGTGTATGTGTATGCCGGTCGGTCGGTCGGTCGGTCGGTCGGTCGGTCTTATCCGATCTCCAGTGTCCCGGGTGCATGTGTGCCTCATTGAATAGAACCAAAGTTCGAATCCCGCACCAGTGACTTGGCCCCCCCCTCTACCCCCTCACGCACCCCGCGAGGCCCGACCCGTGGCTAACCCTTATAACTCGGACCAAGCGTGAAGAAATGCTCACCCTACCGTACGATCATCATTTCCACAAGAGATCTTTACATTATTTGTGATGCTTTCTGTTCTATTTGTCGTCTTTAAACTTAACTTCATTATTTAGAAATTCGTAACCGTCGTTTTTTTGCCCGTGTTATGCTATACACCACGACCAAAAGCTCGAGGATCGTTTTTCCAATTCATTTCACGGGAACTGATTTTGAAACTTGATCAGTCGCAGAATTTTTATACGTGGACACTGTCCATTCAATTGGACAAAACTCGGTTTCTACAAACGACCGAGTATCCCATTGAATGCACTGACGATAAAGTGCTCGAGGCATTCACTATTCTTCGTCCATCTGCAATGGAAATAAGGCTATGCATGGCTGTTCCAGTGAAGTATGATGGGAGGCCCGCAGTGGATTAAAGGCCCTCGACCTGTGACCACCACCACTGGGCCTTGAAGGCCATGCTATCTTTATTCTAATTCGTAAACTGGCCACACAATACAGTTCTCCTCTACTCGTATACTCAACACGAAAGCTAACGGCCGTTACCAAAGTCTTGTAACAATTACAATATATTTTAATAGACGTCGCGTTTTCTAACAAAACAAGTCAAGAGACTGACTTGATTACTGAAACTATAAAAGCTGACGAAATATACTTCTTATTATATCTTTCCCACATCCTGGCAGGTGGCGCGCGTTTTTAATGTTATACAATTAATATTTCTGCTTTTTTTTTATCTTAGCGACAATGGCTGGGCCAAGGTGGTAACAGTGCGACTCCGAAGCATCTGCAGAGGCAGCCCCCATGCGATGGCGTGTGGATGGTTGGGCGCCGACTGGCGCCGTCCACATGGAGGCAAGCAGTTTTTCTTCCAGTTCCACGGAACCCGTAGCGCTAGCACATGCGCTGCTCAGCGAGGGTCCGATAAACCCTATTTTAATTCGGGATCAAATCGGCCATGTGAAGATTTCGGATGAGATTGGATTCACGGTGGAAACTGATGGTGTGTGTGTGTGTGTGCGTATGTGTGTGTGTGTGTGTGCACACGCCATATGGCCACGCGCTCACTCAGTCGCACTGGGTCACTATCGGCAGGCACCACGCTCGACGAAATGCGGGAGATTGTGAAACTAGAATATTATGTGAACTCCCTGTTACAATGTGGGCTCATATTTTAGCTAAATTATCTGGCCTACGTTACCCATGGGCGCTATTTTAGCGAAATTATGTGCTCCGCTTTCCACCTAAAGGGGCTCATATTTGAGCAATATGACGTACTAAGGGCCCATATTTCAGGCACACGTCACATTTCAACTAAGTGATGTGATATACCCACGATAGCTATCGAAGCGGGCGCATATGCTTTTTTTTTAATAAACATGACTAACGCATGTACTCGCTAATATTCTACGGATGTGACCAAATTTAATACCACGGTTAAATGCCAGTTACTAAATAACGTCGGGGGTTCACATGACAATGAGATACGTCATGTGCATATAGTCTCTTTCCTATACTATGTAACGTTAGTGAGGAAGTGGCTAAGTGGTTAGCGAGAACAAGCGAGAGCGAGAATAGGTCTGGCATAGCGGAGAGAAGGAAAGGAGGCGTCTATTCACGGGCAAGAGGTCATCCGCGCTGAGTCGACCGGACAATGTGAAATATTCTCATTGAATTCCACGCACCACAAGGCTAGAGAAATACACAAGAAACCGAGACTGCAGCAGCCAGCATCGCTGGAAACGGCTGGACCACCGAATCTTGCGCAGCGAGAGCGAGGGCGTTGGTTTCTTGCCCAGCTCGCCCAAACATGCGCCCTAATGATGGGTTGAACGAGCACGCAGTGAAATAAGGAATGTCCGATTATGAAATATAATGGTAGAAAAAACGTTATTTCGAATGTATAAAAAAGAGAGTAAGTATACTGGCTGCGGATTAATAGGTTTGGTTCGAATAGTATATCGGTTAGGCCTCGCGTTGTTCGTAATATCGTCGTATATCCGAACATTGAACACGAGCCATCCGTGGGAACCAGATGAGGTGGGTGGTGGGGAGGGGCAGTGTTGCCGTTTTTCCCCTTACGTCAAGGTCGTCGTCTTTCTACCCAGACGAGTTGTGGAATGGGCGGAGGAGGGGCGGATAAAAGGGGAAGTGATGTGAAGGGGGAAAATAGTATTCTATATATAGGTTGACTGTTGTATGTATATATATATAGTATATATTATTCTTTCATGTTTTTTCATTCGATGTCAGTGCCACCCACAACAAAGACATGTAGTACCTTAGACCACGTGGTAGCTGTCACTTTACGAGACAAACGTACGTCGTGTTCCTGTTCCGACATTGTATGACACTTGCCTCATCGATAAAGTTTCACGTCTGTACTATACAGAGGCTGTAAGAGATTCCTTACCACGGAATTGATTTCTCGCATTAAGCACTTGCAATCTGCGATTTCGCAAACGATCGAGTGACATTTAATTGATTGATTGTTTCTCGGCCACATTTCATTAAAATGTTTGCCTTTTAAGTCGAGTTGCGTTCCTTGAAAACACCTGTTCTGATGCCCAGAAACAAAGGCTGCAGCGCACTCCATCTACTCATTACATGCATGAAACCTGACAGCCTCATTCTTGTCCGCAGGCCCGATCGATTTCTCACAACACCGATCGTGTGCAAATTATTTGTCACCCTTGGAAATGATTCAACGTTTGATTTGCTCACGCTAAATAAAAACAAAACTCAGCCTTGTTTCTGCGCTCGATTTATTAATGAACCTACGTCATACGAATAACTCGACTTTGTGACTCGAACTTTGAATCGATTCATTCGGAAATCTTGATCGCAATTCCAAGAACACGTTTCGAGGTACCTTTAGTGTGCCATCAAGTGAGCACAGCCATGGAAATGGATCAACAAGGCATAATAATTGCTGCACCTCAAGCAAAGAGAGAAATACTCGTCAGTGTCATAAAAAACGTGCCACAGAGATACAGTTTTTGTCTTATATCTACTTACACTCCACTCATATAATATCGAGCCTCATAAAATGAAGCTGTACAATCCTTAGTACATTATTATTATGCGATTAACACATTATTTATGCTCGTTATTATGAGGCATTGTAATTTTACAAGAGCCACTTCGGTAAGGTGAGGCAGATAATAAATATTCGCGCGGTGGAAACGAACGCTATTCGCCAATTCCGACCATTAAATACCTTATACGAAGATAATAGCATGGCGATAATATCAGTGGCGTTCGTCAATGCATTCAAGAACAGTGCACTAGCTTCTATTTTTGGAATATTTTACTATGCATGAGCGTAAAACCTTGATGCAGAGCAAAATGAGAATTCGATCTTGCTAAGTGGATCCGGTCGACAGTGTGCATGCTAGACAACGAGCTCCGAGCGGCCGTTTCGAGCTCGAAATTATGGATTCCCCGATGAAACTTGGAAAACGTGAGTTCGAACATTTTTAGCAAAGTTAAGTTCAGTAGATAGTTTGGGCGAAATCGTTATGAGATGCTAGCGCCGATTTCCTACCTGCAAACTTGAAATGTTCTCCTCGCTATAAGCTATTGCCGTAACTTTCTGTAGGTACCGAAGTTGGCGAGGCGAAGTGAGAAATGTGCATTAATTTACCCGTGCCGGGACACAAAACCGGGACCTCACAATAGCCTGCGAAACTTGTAACAATATGGAGAGCACGGTGCACTTTTATCACACTGCGAATTTAGAACTGGTGAAAACTGCAAGAACTGGAATCTAACTCATCGCACCCCAGCAAAATCTAACAAATCTAGTTACTCGAACGAAAACTCAATGAGTAAGACCTTATTAAGAGGTACGAACAAAAAAAACGCAGTTTTCCTACGTGTACACCAATTTTCCGCTGACAACAGTCGACGTGCAACCCTGCAATTTTGTGCGCTATCGCCGCCTCCTTCTGTATCCCGTAGGCCGCACTGAATGTTGCCTGCCAGTGCAATCAAGTCCGTCTTATTTATACGACTCTGCTAGAGTCGCTGCCGGTCTATAAAGATAACTTAGTCCAACGCGCGACCGAGCGACGAGGGTGCATGTTTAGCCAAGGGGTTGTTGATAAGCACAAGGAAAATAAGGGTGGAAATCCTACTCAAAGCACGAACCTTGATTAGTACACACACATACACGCATGCGTAGAACGCAGTGTCTGTTCGCCCGACTCACGCATTATATAGTTTTTCCTCTACTGCACCCCTTTATCGAACTGCGATATCAAACGAACCGCGGCCAGGGCGGCTTTATTGCAATTAGTGACACTCGGCTGCTATACAATATTATTTATCATCTTCCGTACAGCAACGTCATGAAACGTTCGGTTCGACTGGCTGTTAGCGATTGGAAACGTCACCGTATGCATCGGGCGTGGCACAACGTTACGAATGTGGAAACAAACTGGATGTTTTACATTCGCACGGCGAAATAAAACGATAATTTCCCCCCGATCGTCGTCTATTTCATTGATAAAAACAAACTGTATCCATCTCGCTGCATTCCACTGCACACAAAGTGGCCGTGGAGTGGTTCAGCTTTAATCGCGTTGAAACCCCTTTCGCTCTCTGTTTCCTCCTAGCACCGCCTCTCTCGCTCCCGCCGCCGAGAAAGAGACGCTAGATCCCGCACCGGCGTTCCCGTTCATAGATCCCGTCTTCCCGACTTTCCCGTATACGTCGCGTCCCACTCACCCCGGCCCCGTTTCCCACCCTCCGCGATCCCTCTACGCCCAACTCTCGTTCTCTCTTACAAATGCTTTTCTTTTCAGTTCGACACTACACGACAATGTTTAAATGTTATGTGTGTAGTACGCGTGTCAAAGATATTGTTCCATTGATGGTAAACAATAGCGCGCGATACTGCTGAGGCTGAATTACAAATGATGAACACGTTTCGGTGACTGTCATCTCGTCAAGTGACATCTTAAGTTTCTCATTCGGATTTAATTTCGCTTTCGAGTGACGACGATGCCGGATTCATCCGAATCAATAACCATGAATCATGACTAGAGTGGTAGTCATGGTTCAATATAAATATTGAATCGCGACGCGACACATTGCTCAGAGCTAATGCGGCAACATTTCCGCAGCATCTCGTGTGGAATTCCACGCTGCAGTCAACAAGACTCTTAAGCAGGCCATCCTGTCTCTCCTAGCCTTTTGCTGCACAAAGACGTCAATCGTGGATAATTAACGACGTGCTCCCAAAAGAGTACGCTGGATCAATGTTCACGAAGCCGTCGACGACCACGATGACGACGCCGTCGACGACGACCACGACGCCGTCGACGGCGATGACGATGTCCATGACGACGTCGGCAGCGAGACGCCTTATGAATCATCGCGATGACGACGACGGCGATGACGACGACGACGACGACGACGACGACGACAAACGCGAAATAACTGAGGAAATTTATTTTCTAGTTTCCAGAGTATACATTGAATGATTTTTTTGTCATTTGATTTCAGTTTCATTTTCATTTTTTCATTTTTATCGTTTCATTTTTACGGGGATTTTTTATATGTTTTTACGCGCAAGACTACCAAACATTGAACTGAAAATATTTCGATTTTTGATAATTGGAGACCCCTTCACCTTGCATTTGATAGAATATTGCATTGCCATCAGGAAAACGCAAGTACGCACAGTTTCAAGCCGATAGGACATCGGGAATCGGTCGAAAAACCTGTCGCAAAGTTTTAACGTAACACGCCAATAAAAGCGTGTAGTTAATAACTCAAAAAAATTAACGATACCGATCAGTTATCTAAAACGGTTACTATCGGAATCGAGAAAGGTCCCATTCACTTGTTCCCGGATACCGAGCAGCACCTGTCCAGCATTTCCCCCCAGTCGAGAGCCGACTCGGAACACGTCCTCGGTCCGCCACTGGCGGGGCCACGGAGGAGAGGGTGCGTTCTTTTTTCGAGATCCGTGCATTCGCCGCGGATCGAGTAGATGCCGGTAGGTACAGTACATCCCTACGTGCGATCCCAGCGCTGCCTACGCCTGCACGTATTGATCTGGATATGACGTCACACGGACTTATGAATGATCCAGTGCTTTGCTTCCAGCTAATCCATCGTACAGTCGCGGGGTGCATACGCGATGCACTTGCGACCTTAGCTACAGTGCATTCTTCCCAAGCTGACACTGGAAATAAGAGTAGCCAGGCTAGCTGAGCTTGGGCAGATTTATCGAGTGTCTAACTCGATACACGAAAGTCTCCTCGTACATGTTTTATTTCTTTTTCTGTTCCGCCTATCGAATTCATCTCTGCGCAATTTGTTTCGTTATTTTACGCGAGTTGTCATTTACAAAGTCGGCATTTTTTTGGTAGCTCCCTTACGCCTTGCTTTCGTCCGTAGGCAAGTGACGTCATGTAATTGTTGCGACTCGCTGTTTACAACTTTAAAGGGTGTCAGTCAAGCCAAGATTTCTAATGATGCGATTAGGTATCAGGGTGGCGTATGCCTCCATCTGACGTCACTTTGAGTTTCCAGTACTAGCAGTTCAAATTTTGATCATTCCTCATTTTTCAAAGTGACATAACCGAGCCAAAAAAGTACATTCATGGTCCAGAAACAATTATCCGTCTGTAAATTGTATACAGAACGCAATCTGGAATTGAAGAGAAATACGTAAACTCTCTATTCCCGTATTTACGAACGGCCAGCCCGGTGTAAACTATCCCCCGTTACTGTATTCCCTTAGGACCGGTTTTTCAGTGACCCTTTAAGAACCTGACGGTCCGTTAACTTGTTATCACCATGGCAAGAGCCAATCAGGTGTCTTGATTCTCTTTCTAACGGACCGTTAATATTTAACGGACCACTGAAAAACTGGCCCTTAATGCCTATACCTGATATTGCACGGACACGGACCGACTACCAGGACAACCCCCCTTCAAAAATAAGTATCCAATGGTAACGAATCTTCTATCGTTGCTACCGGCTATGCTCTAGCCATGCAGAATCTGTTTTAGGCAGTGCGGCAGTAGGCATTGTGGGAAAAATAATGCTGCTGGACCTTCCTTAGGCAGTAGGGAAAAAAGGGTCGCAGGGGGAGCGAATAGGCAGTGAGAAAACGCACCGCACAGATACCCTCACGCGATGACCGCTCGGAATAAACGTACTTTAGATGTTGAACTGCAGACTCGGTCGGCGTATACGCGCATATGTGTGTGCGCGAATTATGTGTCATATTGAGATATGTTCTGCGACAACATTCGCGGAGATGGCCGTGTTGAAATGGACGTTCGGCCGACGGGTACCCGCAGGATTTTGGTCGGGTGGGGAAAAAAAATCTAGGATGAATGTACACACGCTTCGACTTTTTCGCCCTAACACAGGAGCGCAAACGACCGTTTTGTTTCGTCGATCGTTCTACGGACTGCCAGGCCGATTTGCAGTGCCGTGAATATTTCGGTGTTCTTTAAGGTTAGCGCAATGTTTTGAGATTTTAAGAATTCACATCTCGAACCCGAACTGTCGACGTTCAGGCACGTTTGCATGGACATCTTCAGGAACAGGATGACCTGATCCTGATGACAAGGATAACAAATTTAAAGCCAAATACACGGCTAGTATGAATTTGAAGTGATTTTAATATTCTTCAAACTGATCCTGATGTTCTGAACTGATATTCTGAACTGATGTTCTTGACAACATGATGTTCATTTCAACGTGCAACAAGAAATTTACGACGCATTAACAATGTCGAAACGTCAACCCGAGATACGGCAGGAACGTGGCGGGAACGATCACGCATAATAAATAACGCGCGGTTCTGGAATGCGTTCTTATCGAGAACTGCTTGCAAAAACGCGCTCCTTTTTTTTAAGAAGGAACTTTAATGTTTTATACACCAAGCGTATCAACTTTCTGAGACAGACAGACAGATCTCAACCGAAGACCGCAAAGGTAACACCGAAACATTGTGTATAATAGATTGATGAATTTTTGGACCTTTACAAGGAGGCTCTGATTCTAAGCGCCAAGAATTGGGGCTATTTAGAGCGTGCAAAATCATAGCGAAACAGCAAATCATGTTTTTTACGGAGTTTATTGTGCTTCGGCCAGCTATTTTAGTGGTCATGCAGCACGTAGCTTTTAGGGAATAAAACATCTAAAACACTAAAGTAAATGGTTTGAAAATGAAAACAGATAATTGAATAAAATTGAAGCCTAGAATCGAAATCTGACTCGTGAGGTTTAAATCAGGGGGGACGGCGTTAAAGATCTATGCACTTTAACGAAACTTAACATCTTTTGGACCGATAAAGGAACCCTAGCGACTAAAATATAATCTTCTCGTTTGATAATCACGTCATTAGTCCAGGGGGGGGGGGGTGAGCATCCCCTCATACCCTTGCAAACGCCCACGGTTTGAGCTTGACCCTAGTTTAGTCGAATTACGCGATCCAAAGGAGAAGGGTGGACAAGGAAATGCATATGCCACGAGGGCGGTCTAAGAGGAAATTATTATCTTGTCGTATCCATAACGCTCCCAGCCGCGCAACAATCCACAACAGCCCACGAGAAGCCTAATTGTTAACGATTCTGTGAGAAGCCAGCATATAACATCTCGTGTGCGAGCGCGCACAACAGCTCTCGAGTTCGAACTTTTCATTCCCATGTCATATTGTTGTTCGCTTATGCGGTTTTCTCTGCACTATGGGTATATAGGTAGTACACGCAGTATAATAGTTATCTACAAATATAATTTATTCGCAAAATAGTTTAGTTAATTGGACGGATTTATATGTTAAAGAGCTGCCAAGTTTATGAGCCCGGAAATCATTATACTTATTACGTTATAGTATAAGTATAATAAAATAACAATTTCATGCGTGCACCCAGTGGTGCAACGCGAGTCTGTCGACTGGGGAGAAATAAAATACGCGCTAGTTTTAATCTCGATCGTGAAATCATTGCGCTGGGCAGGCAGCTTCAGCATTAGAGACGTTCTCGAATGTGTCTCAGGTTTGCGGAGAAAAAGTTCACGTGAATTTCTCGCTACCCTAACTTCGTGGGTTGAGTAACGAATAAATCGAGCGCGAATTTAATTTTAACGTGCAACAGCACTGTCAATAAAAATTCGGCAGGTTTAATGCGAATTACAAAAAAGGTTCATTCTGCTGATTTTCGTGGTAAACAGCGTCTATACCCTGCCGCTTCGCCACTGGTCGTACCCATGGTATGTCAGGCCGTTGCCGCACTTACCTCCGCTAACGAACGATAGTACCGACGTAAGACTGTAAGTAGAATAGAAACGAGATCAAGAATTACGTGCTAAACTTCGTGAGGTGACTAGTCGCTCATGATGGTGATGGTTGAAGCGATCTCGATCAAAGAAACCAATTTTCCACCAGTGTGACGTTCGTAAAGCAACTTTAAATAGACTAATTACATGAAAATACGTTCGCATCGCGTGCTCGATATTTTAATGGGAAAGGTAAGGATCAATGCTCAAAGCATAGAAAATAACCAAGGCACGCAGAGGTGTATAAGTGTAGTGTGCATAGCGTACTGTGTGTATCGTATATATAT
>QKMV01001036.1:0-14662 GCA_003287335.1 Lednia tumana
TGCAGAATGGAAACCTTGGTAAGCAAGTTCTATAGTGAGCATACGTCCATTCTCAATACACCTACTTTAGAACCTTTAAAGCTTTCAAAGCCAATCAAAATGATTGATTGAAAAAAATTACGATACATGCTCTATTTAAATTATACGCTTTTTTCAATCCGTGTTACATACAACTGTTTGCCACAGAAAAACCCAACATGTTGTCCTAAATTACAACTACCCCCCGTAATTTTTGCCTGGAGTAATAGTAAACATCTTTTTACAGTTGGTGGCACAAATCCGATGCCTGAAACTTATAAAAATTTTAGTTCACGTTTATAGTACAGAATCAAATTGAATTTCCGATAAAAATAATAAGTTGTGAGAGTCCATGAGCTTGGGTTACGGATTCGGATTTCTGAACGTATCACTGCAAGTCAATTACTTTTTAAAAACAAAACTAGAAGAAACCTAATCCAAATTCCAATATTTTTAATTTACGCTTTCAAAAATTGGTAGAAAACTATCGATGCGAAGAGTACCGTAATTTTATCTGAAACGCGTAGTTTTTCCTCTAAATGACCGCGATATCTCCAAAAAACTCGGGGGCTGTGCCCCCGACCCAGCGCTTTGCTGAAGGAGGGAGGGGGAGGGGTTACACCCCCAGACCCCCCCCCCTCAGCGACAGATATTTTGTAACGGCATACATTAGTCCCGTTTTATAATAGTTTGGATATGGCAACCCCAGGGGGAGGGGGATGATTTTATTGCGTGCACCCACTAAAAATTTTAGGACTAAATCACTGCATATAATACATTTATCTAGGCGGTAGTGGTCCTCGTGAAAACTTCTTAGAGGAATCTCAAGGCAGACCCAATCGCGTTTCTTCTAACTGCATTTCTGTCGCAACGAGAAAGGATGAGACCGTTTAATTTGGCCAAACGCGATGCAATAACCTAAAGTCTAAACCATTGATTTTTATTAGGAAGAAAGGGATAAGAAGTGTAATATGAAAGTTTATTTGTGGATATTGCAATTCAACTTGTTTCTCGCTTCTTGATTAAATAGAGACATCCGCGTTTTTGACATCTGTTTCAATACGTAGCCCAGTCTAATGCCTATTGTTTTTTGTTTGTTTGCAACTGTGCCACTTGTCCCACAGCTTCAATCGAATAGTGTCCTCAACGATGGCGCCTATCTTTTGTTTCTCGATACTTTAGTGATTGTTTCTGTTTGATGGAGGGCGTCGGAGACGTCGGGGGCGTCGAGTTCGCGTAGAGTTAGAGGACGAGCTTTCTGCCGACGACTTGTTGAAGGGCGCTAAAGCAAGCGGTGACCGGAATCATGTGTGGGTAGGAGGGCGTGAAGATGGTTAGGACTGTTGGCTGCAGGAGCGGCGATGGCGGAAAGAAGTACTCGAAAACTGTAAACGAAGAAAGAAAAACTTGGTATATGGCATGCCGAGAAATGGGAGCAAAAGTTTCGTCATTCGAAAATGACACGAGTGGTCTTTATAGCTTTGCTCGTACTGTATTGACAAAAGTGTCGCTATTTTCTCTTACTCTTAGCGTTTCTTTTTTCTTCTTATCACTCTGTTGATTTTCGACGTCACTAGGCGTCGCCTATATTATTATTAGCCGTCGGATTGGCCATGATTGCCGGTAATAGTTCTAGTCAACTCTCGATTTGTTTCGCAATCGCTTTTAGTTGTGCGCACTTTACGGATTGCGCAGAAAATATATAGCAGACATAGAGAACTGAGAAAATAATTAAAATATCCTACTTTTATGTAGCAACGTAATTATACTTAGTACTCATTATCTCCATAGTTATTTTCAAACAAAAACGGAGTTTGCTTGCTTACAGATATTTCTCAGATACCGGATGTTCGCTTCCATTTGAACTGTGCGACCCCACCTTCCATCCGCATTTGATTTTCAATGCAGCGCCAAAGCGGAAAATATTCGTACCGTTAGAGTATTTTCCCAGTAATGCTCGCCGATCACCGGTGATCGGTGAACCAATATACCGAACGGACACGAAAGGACACGAAAGACATACGAAAGGACATTCAAAAGTCACTTGCACATGAATTTTCAAAACACGTCGAACGTGCATCTTTTGGCTAACCATACAAGCATAGAAACCTACGCTCAGGCCACCAAGGTGGGTCGAATAAGTATTTGCGAACGTGACCTCTAAGCGCCCTGACCTTCCCAACCATCAGCCCCTGAAACGAAAAATGACCTCGATGTCCATCAAGAAACCTCGGCAGTCGGTACTCATCTCATGCACCCGTCGGGTAGATTGAAGTGGCCAGATGGAACGTCGAATGATTGAAGACTTTTTTGCATGCCACTAGCACGAGACGAAAGATTTGTTTTCAAGAAAACTTTTTGAGAGTTTAAACGTAGGTCTGCCATAAAAGCTAACGATTCAGCATGCTTTTCTCAAAGTATAGCTGAGAGGGCGCTGTGTGCGGGTGGGGTAGGGAGGGATTTATGAGTTCCATAAGGTGATGGTGATACGTGACCATTACTATATCAGAGCCCATGGAGGAGAAACGAGGTCGACCGATTTTTTGAAGGGGATAAATTTTGGCTACGGCTGGGATGGATGAAGGGTGCAGTGGGTGGTTGCCTTTTTTCATATTTTCTCGCGAGTCGCTCGCTGTGCAGTGTTCGAGCTCTTTCGGTATATTTCTGTCAGCTAGGTTATTACTATCAATCACTGAAGGATGGCAATAACCTGTGAGTGATGACTTATATTGCTACATTGGAGTCCAGCGTCTTTGAGAGCTAGGCGTTAATAAAAAAAAAGATCAGATCACACGTCATCAGTTCAGAAGTCATTGCCAGTACACCCCCTTGTTCCCTGATAACTGCACCCAATGCTACTATCTACACTGCACTTCCCAGTTTTCACACACACTATACTCTGAAAGGTCTCTTTTCCAAATGGCAACCCTATTCGTCTAGCTTGTCTACTTGCTTGTCTATATAAGGGGTAATACATTTTTAGCGTTATAGCTTTTCGTAACTTTTGGTGCAATAATGGTAGAATTTCAAAGTCTTTATCACCCATGCTACCTTCCTATATGTCCATTCCATTCTTATGAATTACAGCCATAAACTGGGAAACTAGAAACGCTGAAACTTCTCCATTTCGCTGCGCTAATTCGTTAATTTAGGTTGCTTTCTTAGAAACTTGGGACATCTAAAGGCCATATACACCATGCATATAACGCTTCGAGTGCAAATAATGCGGTCTATCGAATAGATGGTAATAATTTGGGAGGTCGATGCTTGATGTTCGTCCATCATAATCAATCGTACATTTTATATTATTGTTAATGCATTGTGCCTGGATTCGCAAATGGTATTATTTGTTCTAGTCAATTTATTTAATTTTGAAATTTAATTTAATTTAATTTTGGATTTCGTTTAGTAATTGTCTATTTATGCTTCTTAAAAGGCTCACATATCGCAACAAATTTAAGGAAGGTTGATAAACAATTGCTTTTAGTTACATCCTGCAACAGTACTATAGAAATAATTTCATCTTCTTTGACGTTTCAATTTAAAGAAGGCACTGCATGAAGATAGTTTTGCCCTAGATTCAAAACATAAACGAAGTTGTGAAATAAATTCTGATTGAAATAAAAAGAACAAGTTTTTATTGTAGTGAACATCGGCGGAACCCTACTGGTGAATTCATTCCAAGCGCGCAGTATTATGACGATAGGCTTGCGCAAATGTCGCAAGTTTGCCTGCTCTTAAATCGCATCAGCCAAGCAAAGTAGTCGTCGTGTGACACGAGTTGATTTGATGTTTCTCAACTGAAGAATCACCGGCGACGAGTGTCTCTTGGCTCTGACTTCGATCAGCTGTTTTCACTCTTTCTTAAATCTCACCCTACATTTATCACCAGACACACATCTTCACAATCAACTCCTCTCTCTCTCCGTGCCTAACAAGTTTGCAGACTTTAAATCATCATGATCCTCATATTGCACGACACCTAGTCTCTATGCTTGTTCTCTCAAATGAAAACTAAAATAACAACTTAAACATTGAGATATTATTTATACTGCACATTTGGCTTACCCGCATTCCCTAATTAGAACCTTGGACTTATATTAACCACCGGACAAAGAGTTATGGCTTTTAGAGATACTGTTTTAACCAGGGATGATTTTAGATATCACCGATAACTTAGGAAATTTCCCGCATATTCCATGGGCCATATCAGGATGATGGAAACGTCCCAAGACGACCCGAATGTAGCTTCCACGTGGGTCCGTGGTCATTATTACTAAACAAGGGGCAAAGCTCGTAATTCTTGGCTAACAACTCTTCCCTCTTCCCTCTCCCTCCGCATTTAATATTCCCTTCTTCTGAGCAGTATTGTGAACGGCGCTATTCTCTCATATGATGTGTGTGAGAGATTGAGAAGAATTATTATCGCTAGATCCTGCATGACTACTGAGTTAGAAAGAAACTTACCACCTAAATTATACCCAAATGGACTTGAATGTGAACGAGGTAAAAGAGAACTATGACAACCGTTCATCATGTTGATTGATGTCTCTAAGAACGTTACTTTGCAATTAAAACTAGGAGAGAGAAAAAGAGAAGGAGATTATTTCAATTCCTTTGACCAACCAGTTCGCGTCTAATTTGCACATCTATAGAAGTGTAGTGAATATATCACCATACACTCTTTTTTGGATTATGACAGTTTCTAGTGCACAATTGTCGTTGAGTTATTTCCCGGTGCATCATTATAGTTATCACCCGTTACCAGTAGCGCTAAAACAGGAATTACATTCAATTCACTCATGCTCACTCCTGCAGTTACTAATTACGACCAGAAGCGAGCTTCAAGAAAAGAGTGGTTTTAAAGCACGTTCTTATTTCGTGGCGCCCAGATAAGATGACAAAGTTTCGACAAGATATTTTTCGAAGATAGCCCCACCAAAAAATCTTTGAGCCAAAACGTTGATTCTTGATGTTTTGAAAGTGTGACTTTAAATCTCGCCCCTGACTTTATACCCTATGGCCCACCGGTTTCATAGAAGAAATCGTTGTCGTATCGCGTATAGTTGCAATGCAATTTGCTAAAGATTTTCACTTCTAAAGACTTTCAAAGCGTTACATTGAGATGGATTACGATGACGAAGTAGCTGACAAATTGTATTACAATTTCATAGAGGTAAAATGGAAAACTAGTTTTCAATTTGTCTACGCTTCATTTTCACCTATTGTTTCTTTTGATCTTTGGAAATCTTTAATCTAATTTACTCTTCCATTTCACAGCGGTACATGTGGGTCTTAGGAAGTCAGGTCAAGCCTATTAAAATGTAAAGGATGGTCAGCGTGATGGGATGGCCAAGACCATCTTGTGACACAGTGCTTGTGGTTGCGATGTATTCAGCCCTCTTCAGATATAACTGCAATGTCATTTGCGTTATGAGCTGGTCTAACTGGTATTTATTATTTCACTCTTTATCACCATCAGTCTACTTTTCGCTATGCAGCAACAACAGATTGACCTGCACATGTGACCTCCTCAGTCACCATTTGTCGTCACATGGTATTGAAGAGGGGGCTTGTGCTTTATAACGACCCAACTACATAAGATTACAAACACCCCCCTACTCCCAACCTCTTGAATAGATAGCATAGCTACCTGGTGGCCAATATACACCCCACTTTAACAATGCATATAACGCCCTACTCAATTCAATCATGGGAGTTATATGGCGTTCTCATCCATATCCAAATACAGGAACAACTTACGTCATTGAGGAAGCTAATAGGAGGAGCTGAAATACAAAATATTTAAATAGGCGACGTCGTCTATACATGTTGCAGACACGTAATCGAAGGATTTTTTTCTGAACAAACATGCCGATCTGGGCCTGGACTCACGAAGGGGGTTATCATTTAACCCAGGGGAAAGATCAAAACACCCTATACTTCCCATGTTAATTCCAAGGGGCTGTGAGCGTAACCTCGAGGTTAAGTGATAATACCGCTTGGTCAATTCGGGCAAGTATGAATCTTGGGCCCAGGGCCTTATCTTTTCTATTTTAAAGTTTTAGGCGCGTTTTGACGACTGTGTAGTTTCCCATATTTCCCCATTGGGCAAGGGGCATGTGCAGCGGAGCGGCCGCGTCATGAAGTATAGGAACAATTCGTCTAGAATGCTGTGAAAATCACGTAGGTGCTCCTTGTATATTATTCATAACTTTTAACTCGTTTATGAAAAGATTTGGTTTCATTAAAATATTTCTAGGGCCTTTTAAATCCCTAGTGGTAGTTAAATTGCTTACCCTGAGTTATTACTCTCACAACCGTAGGAATATTACGAACATTTGATATAATACATCAGTAACAAATCAAGATCCG
This sequence comes from Lednia tumana, assembly GCA_003287335.1. Taxonomy (NCBI): domain Eukaryota; kingdom Metazoa; phylum Arthropoda; class Insecta; order Plecoptera; family Nemouridae; genus Lednia; species Lednia tumana. The sequence continues at coordinate 6,394 of QKMV01001036.1, forward strand.
AGAGAATCTCACTGCTGGGTCCTGCTTGTTTTTCCTGATGTGGCTTTCGCTGGTCCCATGTTCTTGACTCTATCTGACAGCTCGGACACGTAAATCAGTTTTCAATTATATACCTTTAGAGACGATTCACCCATGGGGATGAGGCGGTGCGGCCGGGAGGCACGAAGGAGGGAGATATTCGTATTATTATACTTCACAGTCATATTTATAAATCAGCAATATATAAGGGAGAGAGAAAGAAAGAGAAAATAGTAGACAGTGGTTTGGCCGTGCAATTTATGACTTTGCTCTTATGGAAAGTGCATAGGCATACAAACTGCTGTTTGCTTGTGCGCATATATGAGCTTAGGTCGACATTTTCCACCGTTTCAGCCCTGTCTCTCAAACACTCATAAATCGTTGCTATGAAGCCTACTCTTTTCAAGCCTATATAGCTAGTGAAAAGAAACCTGAGATAGATAGATGGACACATGCTCTGATGCTACCGTGTGAGAAATACATCGGAAGTTGAGACTGTTTTTCTATGGAGGTGTGTAGAGGTGAATAAAAGGTGCGATTCGTAAGTCGAAACTTTGTGAGATCATTGTTGTATGAATAACAGTCGGAACAATCAAGATGGGATTCTACAATGGTGGATTTGAACGGACTCTAGATGATTTAAATTACATTACTATTCTTTTTGTTACCCACTAGGAGGTGATGGTTTGATTTATTATCAAATACATATTATCACGTAAGAAAACAAATTGACGGTTGTTCTTTTTTTAGGTAGATCTTATGTGAACTAGTTTTGATTCTGTTAGTAAATGGTAGTTCTATCGTATTTTATTACACGTAATCTCAGTATGGTAAAATTTATTGAACAACCCGAGAATTATTCTGCTGAAATATACGAAATACCGCAATACGTATTGTCTTGAAGCTTGTAGAAATTCTTGATTGGTAACTGACGGTGTCCTAAAGTCTGACTGGTTTACCAATCCTTAAATCTTGAAGATAAACAAGAAAGCCTATCTAAATATACCTATGAGGACACCTATTCCATTAAAGGCACTGTCCTGTTTGAAAGATTTAAGACGAGCAGAAGAATTCCTGTGGCGCCAAGAACAGTCAGATAGGAATGATCGACTTGAACCATCCATCCACTGAAACTGCACCATCTCTCTCATCTAGGACCAAAACGTCTTTACCAGCAACATGTATTGAGGTAGCCTTTTGTGTTCGGAAAGCATACCTTGAATGTCTTGAATCGCTAGTCATTTATACACACTTTGAATAAATGCATAGATTATACCAATCATTGTTTTATGTCTCATCATAATACGAATTTTGTATTATATATTATAATATACCTATAGGTACCGACCTACCGTGATCGCCAGAAGTAAAAACATGCAGCGGTTAAATTTATATGCATTCATGTCTTCAACATGCCATCGAAGGTCTCACAAAGAGCGAAGTTTTTGGTTAAAACAGTCGATTAATTAGCCAATGCCAATCACATTTTGGAAAAAAACATGTTCACGAATGCTTCGTTTTTAGCAGCCACTGGGCTGGTAGGTAGTGATACAATGCACCTTTTTTTACGAACCTCTTTGACACACATAAATAAGTGCACCATACTTCTATTTAATTGGGCTAAAATAAAGATGGCGTCGTTTGTCTTGCACGTCTAGACACCTAACTCTGCAGAGTGTCAATAGAACAAAGTAGAACATCGAAAGTCATCAAAAACGGTGATTATTAGAGCCACTATATATTATTACCCGCGAAAGAATTTCGAAATAAATTAAAACAAATATTTCATTACAAAAATTCCAATAGTATAGACATTTAAGAAATTGGGGACTAACAGTAACACCAACTACATACTGCCTACCGCTGCGCGCAAGCCATTAAAAATTATTTTCATAATATAAATGTGATACAATTGCGCCGATTGGCTAGTGGCCTCACCTCATTGGTCATTATAATCATGTCAAGCGGACTCGATTTCATGGTCCCACTAACTGCACATATTGCCAGCTTGACCCAAGATGCCGTGCCGTCGACGCTGTTTCCTATTTGCACTAAATCACTTCCAAGTTGGAGTTTCAACGTCATTTTTGAAAATGGCTCAGCATTCCTTCAACGCTTTCCATACCTGATTCTAAAAAAATCTGAAAACAGGATTTATTTGGTACTCGAGATATTTATTGCCTAACGTTGATCCTTTAATGACTTAAATTCGATAACAGTCATTTAATTTGTCATACTCTCAGATTTCTTATACGTTGCATGACTTTGGGTTGGGGAGAAATGGGTATGGAATCGGTAGAAAGTGTCGCTTCACGGTTCGCTGATGAACAAGAGCGAACATTAGGATTTTTCTGTTAAATAATTAACAAACTATACCGACAATTAACTCGCGTAGAAATTAAAATGATTGAAAGCGGTTGCGTGCTGTGAAAAACATTCCGTTCAAACAAGTCCGATAACATTTTTATTGATCAACGATCTGGTTTTTCCAATTTATTTCCATTCAACTAAATTTCGTCAGTTGTTGATGGTTTCTCTTAGCACTTGTAATTTATAGCGCAAATCACCCATTAGCTGAATGGGTGTGTGTGTGTGTATGTTTGTGTGTGCATATGCGGCGGTCAACGACTTTGTGTGGAAGTGGGAGGCTGCAAGGGGGTCAAAAGGTGTGCAACTAGAATGTGACATCACTCCTTCCTTGGCGTGAATGTTAATGTGAGCTGGTCGTCGTTCGGGCGTCAATCAGCGACTGCTGCGATGACGCCGCTTGGATTGAGGAGCGGCTCAATACGTACTCGATCGTGGACACTGCTAACTCGATCACGAAATGCGTATGATTTATAATCAGGCACAAGTCGTCGGTGTGTATAGGTATGTCTCGGCTACTGGAACTTGTCGCCTATTTTCTGGAGCAACGTTTGCGACCTAAGAAGCTTAATAAATAGTACCGCTTTGGACGTGTGATCTGGTATACATAGTTCCAATTAGCTATTTCAAAGCCTTTGTTTATGCTTTAATTTACCGTGTGGCTATCGTAGTAATTATAAATTTTAACGTCATGCACGAGAATATACGAGTTTCGTCATAAATCTCGGTGTCTCTTGGTCTTGGTTCAAACTTGTAACGAACCAAACCGCATATTTCCCCGCTCGGAGTGAATCGGATTGAATGATTGAATCTTTTCTTCTTCTTCTAACCTGTAATAAAACACTCACATTTCAGACACGTTGGTTGTTATTTCCAAACAACACCTTAAATCATATCTGATATGTGAAGGGTAATGTTAGTAATAAAATATCCTCCCATAAGCCCTCATAATTTTTATTCCATACAAAAGGTTTTTGAGTAATTAATCTTTGAGCTAGATTTTTTTGATTAGCTATTCTAACTCATCTTAGCATATATCTACCTGATTAAAATAAAGATTCCCTATTACTAACACCCATGCAATCTATCAATATTATTCTTATTTCGTCTATAAATTACATTAGTCGTTGTTCTGCCAACCCTACATTGACATACACGCACTCGTAATTTATGTTCCCATTGGTTGTTGAGAGTTATGCCTGTCGGTTGGCACTGTGTAATTATCATCTTGGACTTGGACGTATGAGGTAAGGCTAGTTCTTCCAAGCCCTAACACACCAACGATTCCGATATCATAGTACCTACCTATACCTTCTATCCGAAAATGTGCATGGGGCCAGTTGTTGATTTACTGGCACGCATCCTCACCTGCCGCATGTCTATCTTTGGGCTCGGTACTCATTTGCTGTCTAGCCCAAGTGTGGGAGGGCACCATCAACCAAGGCTGCTGCTGCTGCTGCTGCTGCTGCTGCTGCTGCTGCTGCTGCTGTTGCTGCATCATTTACGAGTAGCGTTAACTCTTCTGTTTAATAAGAGCTCATGTACGCAGATTTGCATTGAATTTATCTTCCACTCCTTTTGTTGGTGGATCAGGTATAATAACGTGCTTTTATGTTTTAACTGGAGGCTGTTTTATTGGTATACCGCTCGTATTTACAATCGTGTGGATTTACAAGATATTTTGGAGAGGTTGAAAAAATTAATTTACAAGTGCATATTCATGTTCCTTTTCGTCTACGTGTAGTCTTTGATTGGTGGCACTGTTAAAAGGTTCATCTCATCTTGAAAGGCTCATACAACGTTTCCATTTATTCGGAGCTGAAATTCATTTTGCTCAGTACCTTACCTGTAGGTACATATATTTCATGGTAGGGACATTAGCATGTGCAGGTTGATCACGCGAGCCACGCAATTGCGATTGTGTGCATGCACATCGCATTTGATCTACGAGTGAAGAACGTGAAGCAACCAATTGGACACACATTAATAATAGAAACTGTGTGTTTCTGGTGAGACAACTTAAGATGCAATGCATAATGCACTAAAGATCTCTTATCAATGATGTTGTGCACTCTCCTACACATATTTCTGATATCCTGTGGCTTATATGCCCATTTATAACTGGGAGTGGAGGGAAAAAACGCTGAAGTTTTACAACTTAATAAATACGGGGAGTGAATATTTTGTCTAATTATTTCTCCCTCTCCCCGTTATGGCTCATCGATTTTAAGTAAACAATCAATGAATATGGTATATTAACGACTCTCAAAACCCTGGCACTTACCATTATTGATACAATGATTAGTTAGGAAGAAGATACTAATTTATATGATGAAATCTCATTACCGAAGGACTTGTGAACGCATGGGACAAGTTGGCAGAAACTTGTAAATGTAAGAAGGATTTTTTCTAGTTTTTGCTCTTTCCAATAAAGCTCTCAAGATATGCATAATGTGAAGTAAATAGTTGAAATACTTCTGCAGTGGGATTTAATTATAGACCATCGCCTTGCATGAAGACGGATGGATGTTCGAGGCGTGGTAGAGTGTTGGAGAGGTTTACTTCAGTCAGATCTGAAGAGAATTATATCCTATTTATACGATTGGTCAAACTTTGCAGAAAAAACCGAAGTTTTTTCGTACATTGGTATTCTAATTTTTTTGGAGTCAAAGGCACGGCATCAAGATGGAAGTGCACTTCTTGAACCTTTGGTGTTATTTTTGAGCAATGCCATGTAAATTCGACATAAATTAGTATTTCTCATAAACTTTTAACCCACGAAGCGCCTCACCTTCTGCACGTAACACGATGGCCCTTCCATTCAGCGAGATTCAATTTCCAGCGTTGCAATTGATACAACGTCGTACACTCTTGAGGCAAATAACATCCGCAAAGGCTAACCAGAAGATGAATGATAACACTTCTTGTTGACCACACGTTTCACGCTTTGATTTGCGTCATTGTTTCTGTTAATAACTACTTTGAATTGGTATTTTACGATCGGCGTTGAATACTCTTGAAGCGGGCGATGAAGGATGGAGAGTGGACAGGGACACCCGACGTCGATCTTCCCACGAGCCATGAGCGAGCCAGGAGAGCCATGAGCATGAGCGGGAGTAGGCAGTAATAGAAGACATGGCAGAGAGGCTGTCGGCCCCCATACATCAAACTACGTATCTATCTGCCATCATAAAGCATCCTACCCTTACCCTTCTTCTCACTATGCACGAATCGTGTCCCTAGCTAGTCTCTGAAAACTCCTCCCGCTGGCTTGCTTGCTTGCTTGACTGAATTATAGCACACACAATTTATGAACATTTGTAATCCTATTCAAGGTTTTATGCAGATATTACTCACTCAAGCAGGGAATATGAGTTTATCAAGCTTTCAGACGTAAATCATTGCTCTTGCGAGTTTATCTGTAAATTGCACTTTCCCAGTAAAGCAATGGAGAGAAAAGGAAAGAGATATCTGCTGGGTGGGTGTTACTGTTGGGTGGTGGAGAGAATCTGACTCTATTCCATCGTATTTTGCTTCTACTAGTTTACACCCTGTACGGGCACAAATCATTTGAAATTTTGAGAATGGGCGGCGAAGAGAAGTTGTATTAATGTGTATCTGGGCTCACGTTGAGTTACAGCGACGTATGTGGATGTCTGTTGTGTTTCTTCCATCGCAGCAAAAGAAGCAAAAAACCATAAGTTATTTTCTCACTTCTCCCTCTTTCATATTATGATTCCTGGCTGCTGGAAAAAGTAATTTCAATTTATTATTTACGAACTTGTAGATAACTGTGTGCATAACTTTTAGCAATTCAATGGAAGAGGGTGGCGAGTCGGCTCAGGGTGACGAAAAACTGTGTTTTTTTAGTTTTTAAAATGATGACGAAAGGAAGGAAAAGAAGTAGTCCCAAAGCTATTAATTTTGTCGATAACGGGCATTGTCAACGAGCTGAATTCGAAGCTGTGGAATATGGAAAATTATAGGAATTGAAAGGAACTTTATTTCTGCATTGCCAAAGTTACAATGGGGACAATACAACAACTGATACGCTCTGCCCATAATAATGACAACAGGCTATGCACGGGACTGTCTACATAGTGAGGCAAGCCTTGCCGCGAAGAATTCTGTGCCTAATAGAGTCACCCTCGTGTTATGTCACCTATGCCGTCGTGAATTCTTTATCGGTTCACCAGGCAAGCTTCTATGACTTCTCAAGTTTTTGGTCGGTCGGTTTTTTGTGTCTTTGCTTCTGAAAGCTTGTAATCTCGTCAGCTTTTTGGCGTCGGCATACAGGAAGACCATCAGAAGGACCAAACAGACCAACTAACTTGTCCAATAAATTAAGGCTGTTTGACTTTTGGCCAGCCCCTTCATTTGTGACCGTCACGCAAAGAAGCGTTAAAAGATGGATAGATTCGTGTATATGGAAGTTTTTAAACTTTGAAATTTAATCAAAATACGTTATTTACTGTTAAGTGTTTCGTACGTCTGTTTCATTGTCATACATCATCTGTAAGTTAATTTACACGATTTATTTATCTTGCGCAAAGTTTTTATGGCTCCTCGTCGTCGGTTCGCTATTTGATCGTGGACATTTGCGAGTTTCTCTGCATCGTATAATCAATTCCTCTTCCATTACTCATGCTAAGTAAAATAGTTATACAGTCTTAAACTTGAAATGAAACAATCATATAACATCTTTATATGGCAACGCGCGCGCAATACAGAAATGATGGCATAAGTTTTCTTGTGGTTCCGATCTAATATTTGAGGTCAACATTTCTATTGCAAATCCCATCTATCTTGTATAATCTTTCAACGCTGGAACTCTAACAATTTATGAAATCGTTTCTAGCTGTTTGCCATAATATTTCATTGTGAACAGAAAGAGACTAGGAGATACGGGTTCGGTCCACCTCGGGGTCTTCCTGCATCCAGCGAACGGACTTTGCTTGCCCGCTAACTTATAATGTATTGCCGGATCGTCCTTACAAGCTCCTGTATTGAAACTGGTCGTATTTATTGCTCCATTAAGGCTTCGTTTAAATCATACGAAACCAAACTCTAACTACCCCATCCCGGTCGGCCGGTCTGCCGGCAGTCTTTCTCGCGGAACAACTAGCTCGGGGTTATGGGAGATTGTCTTGCATATAGGGTCAGCGTGGCTCGGACCAGAACAGTTTATATGTACACGAAGGCCGGACACTAAGGAAGGAACTCTGGCTACCGAGAGCTGGAATAAGTTGAGAGAAATTTCCTCCTTTACTAATGGACGGAAACCAAAAAGCAAACATAAGATTTATATAATGGTCAATAACGTATTATAGAATATCGAGGTATAGGTAAATCGGGGTAGTTTATAAGCCTCTTTGACACTTATGCTATACTAGAGCGGGTATCGAGGAAGCTAATTTCGTCTATTCGCGTTATACCCGAGGGTTTCTTCGATAAATCACAATTCTTATTTAGCGAAGAGTTTAGATTAAAAAACCTTCCGAAGTATCGAATGAATATTTTTATGTGAGTGGAAATACGCTTTGCTATTATCTTCGTTTCTCGTGTAGTACGACTCTATAAGCTAACCGGAAAAGCTGGAGGCTCGAAATGATATGTTGTCTGTGGTCATTCATATACACACCATGCAAAGTTTGCTCGTTATAAATTCTCTGATGTACGATTTTCTCGACGATACCGAAATAGATGACGCTTAGTTACTCGTTGCACGAGTACATCAATCGACATAGATGTACTCGTGGTAAATATGAGTACCTCGTAAAAGAGAAACCGCCGCCGCGTGAATTAGTGTCGTGGTTTTGTCTCCGATGAATGTCGTCGTCGTCGTCGTCGTCGTCGTCGTCGTCGTCGTCGTCGTCGTCGTCGT
>QKMV01001037.1:0-17942 GCA_003287335.1 Lednia tumana
CCCCCCGAGAAGCGCGAGCTGTCGTTTGTCTAAAGACGGAAATGGAAGTAGTAATTACAGGCGAAAATCCGCGCGCATCCACCTCTCGAAAGCATTCCAAGATATCGCGCGCAAACTTATTCCCATTAGAATACACCAGGGGAAAGTTGGTGTTCTGTTTTGATAAAAGTTTTCTTGTCCCACACACACAAATTCTTGTTCTCTTTCTGGTTTCAGGGGTCCGTTCAGTTTAGTAAGAAGATGCATTCACCGCCAGACGGCGCAACAGTTCGCCGTCAAGATCGTGGACGTGGCCAAATTCACGTCCAGCCCTGGACTCAGCACTTCCGGTAAGAAATTTCCGTACTTGCTCAGTTACATGTTTTGCGTTGATCCCAATTTACATATGCCTGTAATTGAAATCTATTCCTCATCTTTTCTTTTCTATGAGCATTGAAAGTAATTTGCGTGAATGATGCCAAATAAACTACGAAATATAATTTTTTTACTCTTGATACATACTCAAACAATTTTTTTTCAGTTCAATTAGTGTGTTAATTGAGTTAATTGTTGTACAAAGGCGTTGCTTTGTTTCCTAGCTTCAGGCTGATATAATAGCTCATGGGAGCGTTCAGTTTTGCATGTTAATCATGATGCTTAAATATTTAAAATTCGAGACGTGTATTTCACTTGCTCTCGGTAATTTTGTCTAAAAGCAAACAGCACTTTTGGTTTCATTAACCAGCTCGGCGAATGCTTATTTTAAGCAAGCCTCGCAAAAAACAAAGAGGTGGGCAGAAGGGGCATCAATACGGAACCCTGAATCCATCTCAGCACCCATTTTACTTTCCTGTTCAAGCCAATCGAGAAAACTTCCTTTTTAAGTGAAATGAAATACGCCACATCAGCTGATATCTTGTACGCTTCTAGCTGTTGTCTTCAGAACCGCTGGGTGTGCACTTTTCAAGATTATTTAGTAAAGCGTGTGCTTGTGGACTCAATTATGAATAGAAATGTGCACGCAGTGCGAATGAAACGCTGCCGTCACAACCATATTAATGAGATCGATACACATGTGATATATTAAGTACGTTCACAGTTTTACCTTTACTCAGTGTTCAATTTAAAAATATAACCTCGCGTTTGAGAAAGAAAAATAGATTGTTTCATACGCGTGTGTGGCGTTTTAGTTTTATCTCCGCTTGTGGGACATTTTTGGCGCAATTTTTCCAAACAAAAGTTAGCTTATGGTGCAAATAGCCACTACCTATAGAGTTGGTATTCGTTGTAGTCTAGTGCTTCTTTAAGTTGCACACGTTCTTCGTGCTTCTAAACTTGGGACTCGCGGCAAGGAAGGCGTACAGTTAAGTCCTTAGTTCAGCTGCGGGAGTTTTTGCCGGCCGATCAATACATGGCCGTTTGGCCAGTGTTATTTGAGAGAATGCACAATTCCGTCTCATTCCCTTGGCCAACCTAGATTGGCCAGCCTGAGGAATTTCGTGGTGGCAACCTACCTGTGTGCTCAAGGCAATGGCAGCAACTGATTGCTAACACCGTTTTCATCAAAATAATTATTTGCTTGCGGGCCCGCGCTTGGTATATTTGATGGCTTAATTAGTTGATATGACAGTTGACAGTGCGTGGTGATGTCTGGCGAAAAGCAAGCATTTGTGACTGTATATGAGCATTTGTAGCAAGTCTATTCGAAAGATATTTGATTCGAATGGGACATATTCTAATATATTGTCAGTTATCACACCTTTTCACCTAAATGACATCACTTTCTTAGGATAAGCGTGGTTATTGGCAAAATGTATACGATTTTTACATTACGTGAGTATCTGTGTAAAAGATTAGCTGAAGGCCCAATTTTGTTCGACTTGAGAAGTAAGTTGCCGTTAAAAACATACGTAATTGACGCTTATCTACGTTGTAAGTTAGCGTTTCGCACCACTTTCAATGTTCGTTCAATTTTAATTGTCTTCTTAATTAATGTTTTCATCAACGCTACGTATTCTGCATACTCATTTTTAACGAGCAAATGCCGCGTGGCGGCGAGGGGAATTTTAAGTGACATTAGAGCAGGCTGGTAAGACACCTAGTCCTAACTAATTTAGATTCGTATCCAACGTTCACCTGTATAACGGCCTTTACGCCGCGTTACATTAAGATCATATCGCCTTGACAGTACCACCCCTCCGATCCGTTCTCTCTCATGGCCTTTGCCTGAGGCGAGCCCGATAAAGTGGGTTCGAGTTGCCACGGAAATGCAATCAGACTTCGGCGTTGGCTGTTGATAGCGGGGGATGGCCTTTTGAAGTGGGAACATAATAGCGGTGTTTCTACTCGATCAACGAACGAGTTCCTTTAGGTGAATCTAGTCGCAACGGGAAAAACCCACCGATGTTTAGTTTGTTTGAATTTCTGCCGTCAAATTGTAAAAGGTAGAAACATCAAACTTGGTTCATTCTATAGCGAATTCACCAGGCTTTCTAACTAATTGTATTTAAACATTATACTTTCACTAATTGTTGTCAAAGGCAGGTTTATTTTAATATTATCACTTTTTTAAACTGAAACCTGATTGTAACAAAAAGTTACGAGGTTTAAGACTCCACACACATTTGGTTAGAACACCAGTCAAATTCTCTCTGGAATGAGCCAAGTTGTGTGTCAATGTCACTTTCAGTTTGACTGCAGTTGTTAAAATAATCTACAGATCGAGTTTTTTTTCCAGCTGCTATTAGATTCAAATGCAGGCTCGAGAGTACCATCCATTGCATAAGGCGTGCAGACGAAGTTTTGTGTGCCTCTGCAGGCTCTACCGTTGAAGGTTGAAGGTACGCGAGAGAGTAGGAGATGAAAAAACAAACTAGGCTTTAAGAATATTAAATTCACTTCAAAAATACCTGCTTACTCGAGGACTCGAACTCCGGACCTTTTGCTAACATGGCAACTGCTCTACCACTGAGCTAAGCAAGGTAAATGTTAGCAAAAGGTCCGGGGTTCGAGTCCTCGAGTAAGCAGGAATTTTGAAGGGATTTTAATATTTTATTAATTATTAGCTGTGTATTTGGCTTTAAATTTGATATCCTTGACAACAAAACAGGTCTTTTCGCCAGCAGTTTTTTAATATTTTGCCCCAAATTGCCCAAAAGGGCCGCCGTTAATGCTCAATTTGAGTCGTTTTTGGTAGCCGTAACAAAAAAAACGAAAGTAAATGTGAAATTGCTTCCGCACAACACTTATTTATTCTTTTGACTACAACTTTCTCGATTTCTATCATAAGCTACCTTCAACGATAGAGCCAGCAAAGGTATCCAAGAATAGGTCTGATCAAGGTTACTTGCTTGGCTCACCGTGCTAATGAATAGGCTTTTTTCAACGATAGAGCCAGCAGAGACATAAAATATACGTCTGATCAAGGTTTCTTGCGCGGCTCACTATGCTAATGAATAGACTATGTTCAACGATAGAGCCAGCAGAGTTATCCAAAAAATAAGTCTGATCAAGGTTTCTTGCGCGGCTCACCATGCTAATGCATAGGCTATGTTCATCGATAGAGCCAGCAAAGGTATACAAAAATACGTCTGATCAAGGTTTCTTGCGCGGCTCACCATGTTAATGCATAGGCTTTGTTCAACGATAGAGCCAGCAGAGGTATACAAAAATACGTCTGATCAAGGTTTCTTGCGCGGCTCACCATGCTAATGCATAGGCTATGTTTAACGTTAAAGCCAGCAGAGATACTCAAAAATACGTCTGATCAAGATTTCTTGCGCGGCTCACCAAGTCCAGGCATAAGCGCTTCGCTGATTTCTGTCGAGGGGATCTTTCTTCAATGTAGCTCAAAACAACACGTATAATTTTCAACCATTTCTAGCTCATATCTCAACATTTCTTGTCAACACGTTCGGATGTTTTGTGTGCTGTCCAATTTCTTTCTCGAGTGTATGTGCGTGCGCGAAACAGCGAGCGCTCGCAGTTCACGAGTGGAATTTTAACTCGAGCATTCAAAAGTTTGTCTGCGCGGGGACAGTCACGCACCATGGTACGCCACACCACAGTCTAGACGGGCCGTGCATGCGAATGTACACATTGTTTCCTTGGAAATATTTAAAAAACAACTTCTTGAAACATTTTCTCGTAATGAACTGAACTTACTGCCAAGTTAATTAATTAAAAAATAATTGCGACCTGTCGTCAGCATTGTTTCTCTGGATGTTTCGTTCCTAACGAGTTGAAAATCATCTTGAAATGTACTTTCTTTCACTCAAAAGATGACTCGAAACAGTACCCAAAATAACACGGCGTCCAGCTGCCAATATATCTACATATTTTTCTATTTCGATACTCCGTAACCGTGAAAGATTCCACGAAATGCATTTGGTCCAAAGATTCATTCTATTTTTCAAAATACCCGTCGTCCAAATCGCTATCTTTTAGCAACGCAAGCGTAATTATTTTGTTTCGGGACAGCTCTGCGCTGATTTTATTTTCAAACTTGTGCCAAAGCCACAATTACTGGCCGATATTTGGGCATGCAAACCGCCATCATCAGAGAAATCGTACGTGGAATTGGAAATTATCCTCGCGCCTTACGCACATGCTTTTTCTCCAGCTATAGTTAGACCAAATTGATATTCCACATGGATAGAGAATGTTTACCACAAGGGATATTTTTAAAACGATGACAGGTTAAACACACTACTACTCCATCGCTTGCAGATTCAGACCACTGCTGGCGAGCTTCTATTTCTGAAACTTCACCACGGGCTGCTTTAGCATATGACACGCTCGGAACGCGTTGATTGTCCCCATCTGTTGCTGAAAACACTGTAGTTAAATCTCATTCGACTTTAACGGGCCATTATTTTTCGAATAGCATTAAGCCAGTGATTTTTATTTTTCCTGCCAATCAAGCTGTTGTGGTTCTGGTTAATTATTTCCATACTTGCAAATTTCAATGGTGTGCAGTAATGGACGACTAGAAAGTAGCCATTCCAGAGTCAATCGAAGATGTGGAATCAATGCTTTTCTTATGGCATTACAAATCCCACAATTTTGATTGGCTCTGGAATGCTAGTGGTCCATAGTGAATTTATTTCTTGGATGGCTCAGCTGCATATTCAACGAATACAAAACTGTCCGCTAGGATGAACTGATAGAAATGTTACCTAAAACCTTGTTAATATAAGGTTTTCGAGCCTAAACGGCCATATTTGAAGCTTGCTATAGCAAAAGTGCACTGCTGAAAACATGCTTAACATATTTCATCAGCTATGCTGGTTGTTTCATTTCCAATCTCATTAATACGTGTGAAAAACAAGTGTTTGAATAATTTATCACAAAAAACACGAGTGCATATCTTTGTAAAACGCAATTTGTATCGCCAGTAATGTTATATTACCTGGACCAATTCAGGAAGTTTTTTTTTCAGTTGGTACCACTAGTTATAGTGTAGCAAGCTAATAGCAAAATTTTGTGTATGGATCGCTGTCCAGTGGAGGTGCCGAGTACGCCTTGCTTTGGGGGTTGCGTTCAGGAGTTCATTTTTTTTCCTGACTACGCGTTTTTTTTAATTGGGGTTTCGCCGATTGCGTAAATTTTTCTTGCGCTGAAGGATGCACACGAGGTTTTTTTTTTTGCATGCTCCCAAGCCTTGCGGCTTGTCAGGATGGGACGGGAATAGATAGCGAGCGTGTAAGGAAACGGTCATGCCCTTTCGTCACTGCTACTGTCCCAGCATTTGTCAGGAATGGTTTTGAGAAAGCTCGGAAAACCACAACCAGGATAGCTGAACACCAGGACCGAACCCGGTACCAGCCGATTGCAAGGCTGGCGTGCTCGGGTTTGATTTAATAATGCACTTTTATGACATTTTACTTTTAGAGTAGCATATTGTAATATTATGTAATGTACCATAAAATTGTTGAATTTTGTGCTTTTTTTGTGAGGTTAAATGGAAAAAATGCATCTTATTATCATTTGCCAAAATATCTACCAATTCAAATAAGAAAAAAAGCAGAGACATGGAAAGAATCTTGTTAAAACTCAGCTTATAAGCCGGCGGCTGAACAGAACGCACTCGAACAAATTGTTAAAGTTCCAATGGAACGTTTTCTTGAAAGCAAAATTGCCGTTAGGTCAGCTTATAGGATGAGCGTAGCGAGCGAAGCGACCAAAGCACTTCAATTGTACTTCCTATTGAAAAAAAAAACTTTCGTTTTTTGGTCTGTGTATTTGCTCGATCTCTGCAGCTCAAACAGCCAGTTCAATTTTGATGAACGATTTAAGAATAAACTGGGTCTATTTGGAAGCACTTTTTTCAAATCTCCTTTTGTTTTTATGTAATGGCTATCTAACAAGACTCGATTTGAGCACCTTGTAGACATCTTGTAGATCTTGTAGCATCTTGTAGACATCTTGTAGACATCTTGTAGATCTTGTAGCATCTTGTAGATCTTGTAGATCTTGTAGAACGGCCCTTGTAGACGATTTGGGGCATAGTATTGAAAAACGGCTTCCAAATATACCTATTTGGTTTTTTCATCTCCAACTCTCTGGCTTGCTATCAAGGCTAACTTCAAGAGTAGAGCCAGTTTACGAAAATTGGTCTGCACGTCATATTTCATAGGTGGTACTCACGAGCCTTATACTCATTGAATCAATTAAAATTACCATCATCTATGTAAAGATGCTTAGCACTCAGCTTTATAATAGATCGCTTAATGTTGCTAATTGCTTTCCCATTCAGCCACTTATCGTGTCAGGCCGTCTAATGTTAATCCTATTCTACAGATCTGTTCCCGTTCCTTCCGGTAACTTCCTATTTGATGGCGTATGTATCACGAATTGAATGCAAGCATTTGTTAGAATTTTCTTCAGGCACGTGTATTTTGTTCAAGCATTTGTTTTCTTATTTCGTTCACATGGCACCGCCAAATGTGAATCATCCCCACCCGAGTTTCATTGGCACGAAAAATACGTCATGTATTGAAGAATAATAAAATCACTTCAAAAATACCTGCTTACTCGAGGACTCGAACCCTGGACCTTTTGACCCCGGACCTTCCGGGGTTCGAGTCCTCGAGTAAGCAGGTATTTTTGAAGTGAGTTTCATATTCAAAAAAACTGTTAATAAATGGGTTTCACTGCTGAGAACTTCTAACAAACAAACTGCCAACGTTTCGTTAACTATATTGAAGCTTCTTTGGCGTAATTTTCAGTTGAAAACTAGTGCTGAAATTAGGCAGAAGACTTAAGAATTCGATTTTAATAGCCTTCAAATTAATACTAGCCTTGTATTTGGTTTTAAATTTGTTAGCCTTGTCCGCCATCTTTTGTTTCAACGTTACTCCACAAGTGCGTACGATTTCACTTTATTCGACTCAGCAAATCGCAAGTTTAAACTCCAACTAAGCTAACGCACGCTTGTTCTGTATGCGATTCCAATTTGTCCGTATGGTAACGCCGCCAACATGCAGCGTTTTCTCATTTACGCTCTACGTAAAACCAGATAGTATCTAATACACTCACGTGTAATTGTACTAATTATGCTAGTTGTAGTCCATTTCAGTAGACACTACACTTGTTCAGTAGACACAATTACTATTTGTCATATCATATTGACTAACTAATGAATAAGTTAGCAGGCGCTCTTGAAACACTGCAGTCTATAAAGCTGCGTTTCAGCACTCGCTATCAACCATGAGAACTCATTAACACTGCGCATTAGGTTTACAATAATTAGTGTCCCAACTGATATCTTTACTTCTTTTTACATTGCGACATAATTTTCCATATCTCAGATAGTCGGCATGATAAATCATTCTTTATCACAGCCCTTTGAAACTGAATCCCTTGCGTTTTCATCCAATTTTACCTGTGCCCTCTTACGTTTTCACTTGCACTGACATGTTGAGTTCGTAGCTTTTGATGCTTCGCCACATCGATAAAGGGTCGGTTTAGCATTGCACGTTCATAATTATCGTGCTTCTCCGTCGGTTAGAGCTTTAGTTGCTCCTCATGTCTACGTGTTGATAATGTAGGGGGGTGGATGAAATAGGCGGTGACATCGACGCTTCGCCCCCTAGTGAACAAAGCGGACGGGTTATTAATTAATTATCTAGCAGCACCGACCTGGCTGTAGGGTAAACCACAGAGTGATCTTGCGGAGTTGTGGTTGACTGGACTAAATTGTCTTCTCGTCTGTCATTTTATCGTCGAGTGCTTAAAGTGTTTGAATATTGTGCTGTTTATTTACGTGAGCTTTTTCCATTATACCATTAGGGATATTTATACACTAACTCCGGTATGGACGTCTTTAATTTCTTTGTGTAAGACGCGTAGGTACGAAATAGACTAGGGTAATGCATAATTGCCTATTGCAATCTGGACCACTAATTCCTTTAGAGGTCTAGTTTCTTAATTATTAGGTATTTATTTCCGCGAGATATCTGCGTTTATGGGCCTGTATAGTATTAAATCATTATAGACAATCGAGCAATCTAAATTAAAATGTAACTTTTAGAACCGTTCATGGATTATAGGTTACATGGTGTTACGATGTAAGTAGGTAGGAAGCTTTTTCAAATTATGTCCTTAAACGTTCTCAATGGACCCACACGGCCCATATATCCTTTATCAACATCCTCTCTGTACTAATATCATTGTTGTGAGTGTTTTTTCAACCAATTCTTTCCAAACCGTTCGACTTGAACCTTTTCCGTTTTTTTGTCATTATCAAAAATTGAGAATCTGGAGGAATGGCCCTAGTCTCTGTCCCATGTGACCAAAGTGGGGCTCTTATTGTGGAGGTTTGGATCAAATTGAGATATTTAACGCTAATTCCTAGTATTTTCAAAAAATGTATCCCCATCAGAATTTTACAGCTTAGTCAATCGTGGTGACAGCAACCCGTTCGACCAACATTGGGCCCTTTCTGTTTTTTTTTGTCAAATTGAGATTTTTGCGTTTATGCAAGTCTGAACATGAATGTTTGAACATGAACGTTTGAACATGAATTGAACATGAATGGAGTTTACATAATTTTGGAAGGACGTGCTTGGGGCGTAAGCGCGGCGTATGCGGAGGCATTAAATATGTCCTGGGATTTTACTTACGCCTTCTATGGTAATTTTAAGATAAAGCCCAAATTTTGAGGTGAAGCCCATCGGGTAGTACACATTCAGGCAAATTTCCAAATGTTGATGTGATTTACAAAATAAATTCCAAGCTAACCCTAAGAAAACGAAGCCCAAATCACATGGCAAAGCCCAGCATCACCGAATTCCGCCAATGTTTCAGCCGAAATTTTGCGGAGAAGCCGAAACATACTTCCGCCCATCGGACGGGCGCTAGGCTAGTCTATTAAATATACGCTTAATCTTTTCACTGGAGCACATTTGTCTGAGTAATAGATGCCATCTCAATATTTTGTCGTAGTGCTTCAGAGGGGTCCCATAAGTTTTCAGATACATCAATCCCTGTCATATCTGTTAACACGTCGGGGCAGGCTCGTCACAAGATTAAGCGGCGATGAAAATTCTTTTCAATGAAGTATACGACACGGGCCCGACGATAGATGCGTGCCATAAAATGGATATTGCCATAACCACTAACGACACTGCGCCACTCACTTTTTTGGCCAGCGTGTTCTTGTTCGTCGGTCGTAAAAAACGGCTATCAGAAACTAAAATCGTCGATGCTAAAACGCTTCTTTCATCTTGCCTGTTAGTATACATAGAACCGTGTTTGTTTTGTAACGGCCGTAAGCTTTATACACAGTCGAGTTATTTACTCCTCCGAACATCGAAAGCTGCGTTACTTCTTCGGAAAATCTTGCGTCCGCTACATCCATTAGGGGTAGGTCAACAACATTGTGTGAACCGAAGAACAAATCACTTTAATGGCAGTTCTGTTTTCCGCCACGCGTTTACTAGTCTAATCCCCTTTCAAATGTTTTTTATGCTTAATGGCGTGACGTTTTTTTAAATCTACTTCAAGAATTTAGATTCCACGTCGCTTTTTTCCGGGGACGGGAACTCGCTATGATTGGGGTACCAGCTCGGGGTACTAGAAACAGAGATATTTTTAAGCCCTCAAGTAGCAGGATAAATGTTCTTAAAAACTCTTTTATCAATCGCCTTCAGTCTACGTATGAATTTGAAGTGCACATTTTAGCGATCTTGACATTAACTTTTTATCCTTGAAAGATTTTAAAGATTTATTCAAAAATCTAGTCATTTTAAAACAATAAACAAATGCGCAAATGCACTTCCATGCACTTACATCCAGTGTTTCAGTGAGCCGTTAAATCTTAACGGTCCGTTAGAAAAAGAATCAAGACATCTGATTGGTTTTTGCTATGGAACTAACATATTCTAACATCTAACATCTTCGAGTTAACGGTAACAAGTTAACGGACCGTCAGGTTCGTAACGGGCTACTGAAAAACTAGCCCTTTAAAGAATGCACTGTGATAATCTCTGTAGACTAATTGCTTGATGATTGTATTTTATGTTTTTATTATATTGTATTTGTGAGTGTTATAGTATTTGCTTTAGTTAGAGGTGCACGGAATTTTACACGTTCTAATCCTCGCACTTGTAAGTATCCATGTTAACATCCCGAACATGTTACCTATCAGAAAAGATGGGTCTAACTATGGTGTCAAAATATCTCGAAGGCCCTCACATGCCATATTGCCACATACAGGTAGATGAGTTGGGGAGGCGATTTGGTATTTGACAACACAGCTTTGTGCTCGAGTCAGCGACCAAGTCATTTCGGGTATAAAACCCGAGTCCTATCAAGAAATCATTGATTTCAATAAAGTTAAACCTAATCCCCTCTAATTCCGTGCACTCCCAACTAAAGCAAAGACTATACATGTTATAATAAAGAACTATTAGTGCATCTTCCGTATTGAGATTTTACTCGTCGCGTCTTCTCGGATCAGTCGACAAATGAACAAGATCTTCCTTTGCCGATTCGAATACTAATCCAGGAATATTAGCGATTTTTGGGACCATAGGTAGACATTTTAGTTGACAAGCTGAATTTTTCAGAATATTTTTAGAATATCCCCCTGAGCATTGGCCAAGACATCTATAAAAATCAACCAAGGGTTTCCTCGATTTCCACCCCTAGATAAGGGTGGAACTTGATAAAACCATGATTATTGACGAATATAAGGGAGGTATCGAAAGAGTTACAACGGCAATGTTTTAGCTTATTAAATTATAAAGATAACAGTACCAAAAATATTGCGATTCAGTTCAAAGATGACCAAAGTAATTCAACTTTTATTAGGCCCTGTTTTCCGTCTGCAGCGATGTGAGCAATTATATTTGTTACATTATATTATGTTATATTTGTAATACTTATTATTTGTGCTAAATTTTCCGCTTCAAATACAGGAACGGTGTTTTGGTTGTTTCAGATTTGAAGCGCGAGGCCACGATCTGTCACATGCTGAAGCATCCGCACATCGTGGAGCTGCTGGAGACGTACAGCTCGGAGGGGATGCTGTACATGGTGTTCGAATAGTGAGTGTCCATTTCCGTCGTGGAAATACTTTGCATGCTTTTAACAATATTGAAATCACTTCAAAAATACCTGCTTACTCGAGGACTTGAAAAAGCCTCATGAACAACGTGACATGATTTGAGCATTGAACACTATTGTTTGCTCAGTCACTACCTAAACATTTTTCTAAACCAAGCATAAAATACTCCCGGTATACCCCGGACCTTTTGCTTACCGGGCAAATGCTCTAAACCGCTGAGCTAAGCAAGGTACAAGGTGCCTCTCTACCTTAAGTCCTCGAGTAAGCAGATATTTTTGATGTGATTTTAATATTCTTAGAATTATAACTAGCCGATGTATTTGGCTTTAAAAGTTTATTCCTTGTCACTTTGCATGCTCTTAGTCTTGTCATGTCTATAAAACTAGCCGGGAAGCCGGCGCATACCGTGTGAAGTTATGCGCGATGCAGGCAAGGAAACACTACTTGTACAACCATAAGCTTCTCAATATTGCACTTGAGATCAGATTCGCAATGCTATTTAAGTGTAATAATAAAACAGAGTGCATTGTTAGTTGAAAATTAAACATTTAATAGGTACATAATTATGTGAAGTTTTAATAAATATTACGTTGGTTGGTAAAAATAAACTGTTCAGACAAACAAAGGTGCTATTAAAATGCTAAAAAAGCAAAGTTGCTTTTTCTTCTGCTGCATTAAATAAAATGCAAAGATAACGAAGTCCTGGTGTTTTAATTGAATTCAGTTTTCGTAGCGTTTAAGAATATTTGTTTAGTAATGTTCGTTATATTTGTGTTAGCAGTAGTATGTCTACTGGCCAGTTTTTTCAGTGACCCGTTTAAAGAGCTTAAAAATCACAAGGATAACAAATTTGAATCCAACTACACGGCTTGCATTAATTTGAAGAATATTAAAATCACTTCAAAAATACCTGCTCTCTCGAGGACTCGAACCCCGGACCTTTTGATTTCATGGTAACTGCTCTTACCACTTAGCTTGTACCTTGTAATTAATTGTACCTTGCTTAGCTCAGTGGTTAGATCAGTTGCTATGAAAGCAAAAGGTCCGGGGTTTCAGTCCCCGAGCAAGCAGTTATTTTTGAATTGATTTTAATATTCTACCTTCTTAAAAATCCGTTACCCAAAAATTAAGACACCTGATTGGCTGATGCCAATGTAATAGCAAGTTAACGGGCTGCTAGATTCTTAACGGGTGATTGAAAAATAGACCCTAGTTAAGTTTTTGAGTAAGCGCTAGCCGTGCTAGCCAGTCACTTCAGTTGGCTCGGATTACTGTGAATATGCAAATTGAGATGTAGGTACTGGCATCGATCCTCGCTGCGAGCATCAATTAGAGCTAATGCCAAATAACGAAGGATGATATTCCATGCAGCCCTCGACCGCTCTACTTTCCACGAGTCTGAGCTCTTTCTTTTCTGTCGTGCACTGCATTCAATCGTTGGAAAAATAATGATTAGCCTTTTCGATAGGGAGCTTGTTAAGATACGAGCTCACAGTTCAACGTTACTTAAAGAAAATAAAAACTCAAAAGTTAGTAAATGGGTTTCACTGCTGAGAACTTCTAACATACAAACTGCCAACGTTTCGCTAACTATATTGAAAGCTTCTTCGGGGCGATTGTCCAGCAGATTATACGTAAACAAGAACTGATATGGGAAAAAACAAAATTCCTAGCAAAGCCTACTTAAAAATATTTTTTTATAAAGAATAATTGACTCTGCCTTCTAAAAACTCAAAATTGCTCGGAAGCGGCGCTTGTCGATTCTTGGTTTGATCGATTTGTGAATTTTTGGAAGGTTGCTTTACATAAAATTCCTTCGACTCTTCTTCCTCCGAATCTTATATTAGTTTTTTGCTGTCACTTTTCATATTTTTTCTGTGTCATGTTATCTCTGGAAATTGTCACAATTGGTTATGCTGATGGTGGCTGTTCGCTGTTTCAGTATGGACGGCTCGGACCTGTGCTTCGAGGTGGTGCGAAGAGCGATGGCGGGCTTTGTGTACAGCGAGACTGTAGCCAGGTAACATTTCACTTTACGCTCATTTTATTTTTTCATTCATATTCCGTGATATTTTGGTCAATCGAACGGTTTGGCATGTTGGATACACCGCTTCTCGTGAGATCACCGAAGTTAAGCAACATTGCGTTGGGCCAAAAAGTTGGATGGGTGACCATGCATACCAAGGTCCATTTCTGTTCGGGAGAGAGGCTGAAGGGTTTGAAGTTAGTGCGACAGATTCACTCCCCTTGCAATCCACCTCTCGAAAGTACGGATTAGTGGAGGAATCCCATGCTGTTCGAGTTGTACCGTTCTTCGGAAGGGACGTTAAGCGGTGGTCCCCTTGGTGCTTCTCGACAGGAGTAGGCTACGTGCCGGCACCGGGTTTCCCCTCTTTCCTGTTAGGTTCATCATCACCCTAATTATCACCCTATCATTCAATGACGCCTATAGACCAGTGCGACAGAGCCAGTTATCAATACAGTACGTTGTTAAACACCGACGCCAATAGACCAGTGCCACAGGGCCAGTTGTCTATACAGTGCGTCGTTAAACACCTTTATCGATATTTTGGTGCCCTGATAATTTTAGGCGAGTGTATTTGTCGCGGATAGAAATTTCCCGGAGTGACCTCTTAACAGTTTGTGCCAAGTACTAATGCTTGAAATTGTTAACGATTTTTTGAGCTGAATTATGAGGAAGACTAATGTGGTACGGGCACTTGAAGAGAATGGACGACTTAAGATTACCTATAGCCAAATTTGAAATGGAATATAAAATAAGAAAGGTAGAAATACTCAGAGAGAGGTGGTTTGCTCAGTTACGAAAAGATGTTGGAGAAAGAGGTGAAGAATGGATTAAGACAAATGGTAGGAAGATAGAGAGAAATGGAAAGAATTGGTGGAACGCCGAGAAGAGGACGACGAAGAATGGGAAGAGATCGAAGTATAAAGAAGTAGAAGTTGTTTGGCAAACTTTTCAACGGTATGGTGTCATAGTTTTTTATTATTTTCATACGTCTACCTGTAATTTTCATTTTATGGCTGATTAAATTCGACTTGAAAGAAAGTAGCGGAACTTTATTCCGATTCGTGTAGCAAACTTTGTCCCTCATGAAAAGTCTGGAAAGATACTTTTATTGTGGCGGCGAGCATACGGGATGTGTGCCGTTCCATGTCCTGCAAGGTTTGCCCAGGATACTCCTAACAGACAGTCCGTGTAAAACGTCGAAATGACATGCATGTCGGACTCGAATTGAAGTTCTGTTCCCTGCAGAGCAAGCGAAATGTAGCGGATCGCGCGATGTTTATGACTGGCAAAAACGACAAATTGCGAATCCGTATTGACACGTGGACACAATCAACGCGAGCGAGTGTAAATCGTTTGTCCGCCAATTTGAGACTCCTACGTTTATGCTCAAATAAACGTTGCCGTGAAGGACGACACAATGTCGCACGTGAAAAGGTCGGTAAGATGAAAGTGAATGCCCTGTACAATGCATACCAGCCAGCTGTATTCTTATCGATGTTGTGTATTACGCTTTCTCACCCTTTCGACACTTCCCCCCCCCCCCCCCCCCCCCCCCCACCATTGATATTCGATCTTGACTTGTTTGATATTGAGAAAGTGTAACTCGTTTTGTTGTTTCCATGTTCACCGTCAAAGATTGCGTTAAGCTCTGCAACAACTTATTTGAACCTTTTTGCATTGGACGTATTGATCGAATTGCCTCGCAACACAAATGGTCCTACATCATGGCGTAACCAATTATTTGCAATGCTCGAATTCATTTGAGACATTATGTTACAGTGCACTCTAAATGATGAAAAGTGACGATTAGATTATTCACTGATTTTTGATCGGTTAGTTGTATCTGCTCAATTCGATTTATAGCAACAGTATGATGCTACCAAAAGCTACCAAAGAAACGGCAGCTAGTCACGCCAACTACTAAATTGTTTCGGATCGCTTATAGTCTTTGCTGTAGTTAGGAGTGCACGGAATTTTGATACGTTTTAATCCTCGTTCTTGTAAGTATTCATGTTAACATCCCGAACATGTTACCTATCAGAACAGATGAGTCTGGCTATGTTGTCAAATATCTCGTAGGCCAAGTGTAACCCTCACATGCCATGTTGCTGTACCTATAAGTGATGGGTTGGGGAGGCAACTAGGTATTTGGCAACACAGCTCTGTGCTCGAATCAGCGACCAAGTCAACACGGGTAGAAACCCCGAGTCCTGTCAAATAAACATTGACTTCAATAAAGATAAACCTAATCACCTCTAATTCCGTGTGCTTCTAACTAAAGCTTAGACTATACCACATTAAACAAGATGACCGACTTTCGATGCATACGCAGCTTTTCAATTCTCATAATATTCACATGAAATAATTAATCGATGTGAGCGATGCATTTTAATCTGTGACGTACTCCCCCGTCAAAACCGCATTTCAAAAGCAATAAATATATGGAAATTGGATTTCTTTCGTCTGAAATTCGTCGGCGGCGTGACGTGCCTTCACCTCAAAGTCACGCTGTGCCGTACCAACTGATAAATACAAATCTCTCTACAAGTGGGAGACGGACTGAGGACTGGGGATGCGACGCAACGAGGCTAGATTAATCTTTTATTCATGTTTCAATTTCATAGCTTGCGAGTCATACTAACTAACAGGCACTGTCGTTCGCGCGCGAGAATCTGGCCGGGTTACGGATATTCATCCGCGCTTTATCCTCTGTTTTGATTTGGCAGTGAGCAATATGCATTGTTTGGGTTTATTTTATTTCATTTTAAGAATTTGATCCCCGGACCTTTTGCTTACCGTGCAAATGCTAAGCAAATAGTAAGCAAAAGGTCCGGGGTTCGAGTCCTCGAGTAAGCACGTATTTTTGAAGTGATTTTAATATTCTCAAAATTATAACCAGCCGTGTATTTGGCTTTAAAAGTTTAACCCTTGTTATTTTATTTCATGTTTTATTCGTTAAATATACCACATTCAAAAAGTAATTACAGAAACGATTAAAATCGTGTGTGTGTAATGCTTTTCTTATGGAGTTACATTTAAAAAAGTCCATATTGACTCTGCATGAAGCCTTGTTGAATGTATGTGAACAATTCGTGGTCAGGTCAGATGGCTGTGACGTCTCATGGCTGCTGCGTTTCAGACTCGCCGTGAATGCGCACGTAAACTTGATATCGTTGGCAACTGGTGACCGACTTTGTTTTGCTGGAGGTGGCGGGGTTTGTTACACTTTTCCTGCTACAACTGCGTCTGTTTTCCGCTAGGTCGCTGCACACTATAGTGCGCGCCTTGATTTTCCTCGCTTTCTCGGTAGTTTGTACTTTAGTGTTCTGAGGAAAATTATACATGCCAGTATATCAACGAACAAATCTATACCAACATAAAGATACCGTATAAAATATTATATAGATTTAAAATATACAAGTCACAGTTATTTATTTTTCTCACCATCAGTAGACAAATCGCCGCTCATATCAAAAATGAACAAAGAGCCGCTTTTTTTTACGTAAAAGTATCCACATCTTTTAATTGATTATGTGATCTGACGTTAAGAAAATGAATCTGAAATGAGCTTTATTCAACATGTAAATAACAGTGTAGGTACTAGATGCAAAAGTACAACCTGACACGATGAAATATTTCCATTTTTTCCAAATATCTTTTACACAAATTTTGCAAATAGCTTGATTATTCAGTTTTTGGTTGACTGCAATGTAATTGGTGAAATCCAAGCTTATTTCTTCAGATATCACAACTAGTAGTTTATGTCAAGTTGAAGATCGGGTTACATTTCCGCTGGGAAATAAACTTTTTTCAGGACCTTTTGGGTGTCACTCGCGGTCTTCGATTTTTATATTTAGGGTTCCCGGTCCTGGTCTCAACATTTTGGTTCCAACGGGTGTCGGTCTCGATCCCGATTTGATATTTCGAGAATTAGGGGTTTGGTCCCGGTCTCAAAATTGTGGTTTCAAGAAGTAGAGGGGGTTGATTGTTTCTAAAATATTCTCGTCGATACCACTCCTTTTATTTTAACTGTCCAATGAAATGCGTAGGCAGTTGCCGAGAAAATGTGTGATACCTACAATAAATATGTTTACTAATCCCATCCCCCGTCTTGGTCCTGGTCTTCAAAAATAAACGGACTTTCAGATGTTCAATTCTGAAGACTCGTGTCTTCTACCTAATTTCAGCGCTAGTTTTCAAAAAAAACTGTTCGCTGACTATATTAATAGCTGGCGAAACGTTGGCACTTTGTTTGTTAGAAGTTCTCTGCTGTACAACACATATACTAACAGTTTTTTTGAGGAATTTCAGGTGCTTCGGGTTCCGGTCTGCTATTTATTGTTACAAATTAAATTATTATAT
>QKMV01001038.1:7846-17927 GCA_003287335.1 Lednia tumana
GTTGCAGTGGCCGACGCACGAGAGTGCAGTGATGAATGAAAACAGTGCCTGCCTGCTGCACCGTTCCCCGCAAAGCGCGCAAAGCGTGTGCAACAGCCAGCCGCGACGCGAGTACAAGAGAGACAAATGGTAGATACCGAAAAAAAATAGTGGGAATTGAAGGGGGTGGGGGTACGAGGTGGTAGGGGGGCAATTCGACGCAAGTATGTAATGTATGTGTAGCCGGCCTCCAAATAGTGAAGGTCACAGACGTAGTCTTGAGAAGAATGTCGGCGACACTCTTGCCCGGTTGGCTAGTAATCAAACGTCTAGCTGTAAAATATTATGCTGTGCTTGATCGCCGATCGATACTTTCAGTGCGAAAAGCGCATCTCGGACCCTGGACCCTGGAGTTGGAGTGAAAGTGCAGCCGAATGCGTCAGATTTGTCATTGGGAAGCGCCTGTCGATTGTTCGATAATTAAAGATAATCGCACTTGGACAATTTTCAGAAAATGTTTCACTTTGTGTATTCTACCCAAGTTGGCAAGTTGTCAAGATGGGGAAAATCCATCCCCTCAAGCTTAAAGTTTGCCACTACATCTTATGTGAACATGGCAGAGACGATCACTAACCCGAGAATCACCCCCACCCCACCCCCACCCATTATTACGTAGCAACATGAAACACCATCAGAAAGGCACTTGATAAAGAGAAAGAAATTTTGAATGCTGCACAAAACAGCGAAATGCAAAGTTAACAAGAAACCCGCTGTTCAAGATTTGGCAAAGATTATTGCCTTCTGTCATCGCTAAACGTGGGAAAACGTAGCGAGGCTCACAAGTGTACGACAACAATTCTATTCTCGGGGTAACGAGGTTGTCGTGCTATAATATACCAATTTAATAATTGCTCCTCCAGAGTCAATGCGTAGGTACTTAATACAAACATATCACCACAAGAAATGCATTGCCAAACGAATGTTACTCGCCCTTATTGACGCTGTAATAGCAATCATGAAAACCGCCCATGAGCTCTGCAGTTTGGCTAATTTAAAAGCACTTCAGGTTCATTTCAATCCGAAAAGGAAATTCCCCAGGCGATAAAAAGAGGTAAACCATGTGAAGCTGGTGGTTTCGTTTATAAAGTTGCCTCGTAACCCAAATTGGGTCCCGTTTTTGGAACCCGAAACTGAAAACTGGCAGCACGGGACTAAACTTGCATCGCGAAACTTTTGATCACTGAATTTGCCTTCCGCGGCAAATGTTGTACCCAAATCGGGGCTCAGACTAGGAAGTTCTCGAACATGGAAACCAACAATAATCATGTGGGACTGTTTTGACTGTGATAAGGGTGGAATTCAATGCACATACCAATGTAGTCACCGAGGCAACATATCTACATGACATGATCTAAAGGTATTTACAACATCTTACTGTTTCCTCATGTGAAATTCCCCCTCACCATCCAGAGAAGCATACTACCAGCCCGGCGCCACCGCTGCTTTAGGAACTAGTAACCAAATCAGTCAGAATGGATGCCTCATGATGTCTTTTGTCATGAGAACGCAGGCGCTACATTCGCTAGTCACAGTCACATGCAACCTGTCAATCTTCACTAAGTCGGCACAAACATTTCGCAGAAGACTGTACCTCAGCTCAGATCGCTATTGTCAATTATAAGATATTTGCAAGCACATCACGGATGCATGGCTATGATATGCCTTATAAGGTGGGAAACCCGAGTGTTGGCTACCTATTTGCTATTATTACTGTACCTACACTCAATAGTCTATACAGACAGGCTGCTTAGCGGTGCAGTGCACTGGGTATTGTTCTATGCAACTCCATGCAATTCTCTATAGGCTTCAGCTCTGTTGTGTGGAAGTAAGTAACGTTCCGCCGGTGTCTAGAATTGAAGAGTTGGCGAAACGCATATTCTGTTACGAGTCGGAGAGAGACGGACAGATCGTCGGGGAATTCTAGGGTATGCCAGAAATAAAACGGAAAGAGATGACTATGTGGTCGATTAAACTCACCACCTGCGACAAGAAACAATTACAGGTACGCCGAGTACTTTATTTTGGATCTATTCCGCGAAAAGATTCCCAGTCCTCCTTGCAGTGACGACACTAGGGTAGGTCAAGGGGGCCGTGCCCCTGGTGAAAACAACCGGCCCCGCCAGCCGACCACACCAGCAATATAATTTTTTAGGCACTGAAATGCCCATAGTTTAGTAATAAATATTTGTTAAACACGATTAAAAAGAATGTAAGTGTGACATGTTTATGTGCTTCTGACATTAGTAGCAATCTGAACCCCAGAATCAGAACCCTAATTCTGGATGACGCTCGCTTCGCCTCTTCTGCAGTCCCCAATCGGCTGTGCGATATATTTTATATAAACGAGCGAAACACGAAACATCATGAAGGAGGCTATTCCCATCACCCTATCGATCGAACCCTATCAATTTTGGGATTTACATAGGCCAGGGGCCCTAATGCGGGGCCCCCAGTGGAAAATTCCTGGCGTCAGCACTAGTTCGCTGATACAAACGAACACAAATCAACGACCGGGGAGCATATTGATTTGTCTTATTCAGAGTGCTGACCTACCGGAGGCTACAATGGCGCTACTCTTGCAGAGTTAACAACAGAGGTGCCTTTCTCACGGCTCGAAACTACTCGGTACGAAACGACGGGCAATGCAATACAATGGCAGGCCAGGCGGCCGACAGGCGAGCATAGATTCCTAGAAGTGCGTGCCGCGTTGCCTACATCCATCGGAATGAATGCAACACGACAGACTCATGGAGAAAACACGACAACATCTTCTAATACGTAGAAAACCATGCGAGTCATTGACCCGGTTATTAACATGGCCGCCTCCGTCAGTCAGCGAGCACCTGCATATACGGGATATCTCGTCTCGAGCATTTATTCCCCATTAAAATATTGAAACTCGGATTGCACGAGCACATTAGTTAGAGAGAGGTTAGGTGAACAGACGGCCGGCGTTAATTGGCACAGAGGACGATCGGATGTCGCAAGGAACGCGGCGGCAGTCTCGCGCGAATGTCTCTCGGGTTTAGGGCGAGTCGACAACGCCTCCACTGGCATTTCCGAGCTGTTGACCTAGTGGAACTGAATTTCGCTGGTGCACTGAAATGCATTTTAACTGGTGCGTGCGTTGGTCGTGGCCTAAGACCCACATTCGATGGAGAGCGGCATCCAGCAAAGAATGCATTGTTTACGTACACGACTCAAGAATACCGACAAATTGTCCGTTCTTGAACGGTCGTGTCGGATGGTGCTACGGACCGGCTTATACTGGCGGCCAGTTCTGGCGGGAAAAATATCGGCTCGAGAAGTTATTGAATGGATTTTAAACTTGAAACAAAAACATGTATCATTTATATACTATTGCGCAGTTGTTTAGTTACTCAAGGACGGATTAAAAGTTTTTTACTGTCCGTCTGACCGATCGTTCATGAACGTAAAGTCGTTTTGTTTGCATAATTAATCGTTTAACAGCGTACGGAGTATGCAATAGGTTAGTTATTTCCTATCCGAGTGATTTAATTGGGTGAGGAGAGGGCCTCTAAACCTTCTGAACAAACGAATAAGGTCTCCCGAGGTAAACACGTGTTTCGGCCCCAGACAAAATACAATCGCAATAATGTATTCGAGCCGATTTGTAGGTCACCAACTCGAGACGCACACAAAAAGCCAATTCGATTACCAACAAAAAACAAACAAAAAACAAAGCGGTTCCGATTCGGAACAAATCGCTGGCATTCTCAATCGTCAGTCGTCACCAACGCACCAAAGACGACATGCGTAAAACGCGCGTAGGCGTCCCAAAGGACATTTCTCCCGCCATTATTCGTACATTATATAAAATTAAGCACCCGTGATTCGGGACGCTGCACAACTAAGAGAATCGAGATTATTGGAGCAGCAAAGAAGCAGTGGAAAAATGAAAAACTTAGAGAATTCAATTGGGTGCCTAACGCGAGCATTGCTGTGCGAGTCCCGGCCCGTGATCTCGAACGAACGAAAATCCGAAACGGACAACGGCGTCGTCGTCCACCACATGCGAGCTGTGATACGCGGGTTTATACTTCACACGTGTAAGCCAGAAGACGGCGAGTAAGGACATTTTAGAGAATGAATAGAGAGAGAGCACACATACACACAACAGTCTGGCTGACTGGCTCGAACCTTCATCGTAACAGCAAGAGAGGGATGAGGGGAAACCGTTTCCTGTTGTAGCTTTTGGGCGCGACAACGTCACTAAACGTGGCCGACTGCTCAGAGTGCTCAGCTCATTTCGTGGGACACAAAACACCACTCGAAAGGCAACACACTACTGACAAAGTTCACTCACTCTCTTTGCATGGCATCACATGGCATGGCATGGTATCGCCTAGCATAGCATAGCATTGCGTCGCCGGCAATTTACCGGCCAAGTCAACTGAGAAACAAGCAACATGATCTCGCTACTTTGGCTTTTGTACATGTTCTATGCGAGTAGATACGCAGGTAGGTAGGTAGGCAGGTAGCCGTTATTCTGAGAACTTTGCGACGGCACGAAACCACGTGGTAGCTCTTTTAGCATATTTATTAGAAGTAATGTCCACACTATTTTCGCTGACCGAAAGGCGACTGGCGGTCAAGAAAAGACCTAGCGTGGCCTCTGGCCTATGAGGCAGAAGGAGCATAATAAAAAAATAATAATAATCGACCGATATCTACGCCATAGTTCGAGAATGAAATCACGCTACCGAAAATGGAAAAGAGTCATCAGAGAATGCGATTCATATTTGACTCATTCTCGGTATTTCCGATTTCTACATCGAAAAAGCTAGTTGTAGCCTGTTTACTAATTCATGGTAATCGCAATGCATGCAGTTACGGTTACACGCCAGACGAGCAAAACACACGCAACAAGATACCTACTAATATGAACTCCCTTCACACTAATTATTACAATCATCGTTACTCGTCGTGAAGAGTGAAGACTCGGTGTTGGTCTTTGTATGGTTTGGAATCGGTAATCGTGAGCCTACTACGTTACGTACAAGTTTACCGCCAGCCCCGCTATGCTATGCCGTGGATGCGTCTTCTTTTTCTTTCTAATAATGCTGTAGTTTGTAGACTGTGGAGAGGCTCGCATTCCACGGTGGCGAGTTGTTTTTCTCAGACTCTCAGAAGAGGTACGGTCAGGTATGGAATCTCGCTTAGATTCCCCCCAGGGAAAATAGAAATAGCAAAACTAAAAACATCGGCACCTTGACATGGGCTTTAAAAAGAGTCTTGTTAGTTTCGCCGGTGTATAAGATAACGTTGATAAGACAAATTTTGCAAGGCAATTGTTGAAAGAGAAGCTGAAATATAAAAGTCTTGCAGGTATCCGACAATGAGAACGATCAGCCAGAAAGCTACGCGAAATTGTTGCCAGCTTTGGCAAAGCGCATTAAAATTAATGCGTGCTAAATGGCGGTATGAGTTACTACTACCCGTCCGGATTAACATGTCTGTAGTTTCGAATAAGATGAATGGAGAAGCTAATCACATAACCACTATCAACAAATTCCGCAATATTCTCGCGCAACCTCATGTTAATGTTAAATCACAATTTTTACTACTGGATGATTAGCTTTTATATACTGGTATTGAAAGTCAATTTACGGTCCATAGATGACCCTAGATAACCTGAAGGAATCAATCGGACCATAATATTATTATCGTCCCATTCCCGCGGCGTCCCACATCGACGGTCGCATGGAAAACACATCGATTTGACGAGAGAATGTTTTCAGAAGGTCAGTACTACGAGCGCGATAGTAACCTCCGTGAATGTGTGCGCGTTATCAGTCGATATGAATGGAGCCGACTGCGTCATCGAGGAGCTCTTGCCGAGCTGAGATGAGACGGAGGCTGGAGAGGAGCGTGTGAAAGAACGCGACATCGTGATCAATGACGCCACAACACACACAAACGCTATCCACGGTGAAAGAAAAACAGGCAATTTCGAAAAAAAATAACGTGCCCTAGCTGCCGCGCCGTTGAGGTCAAACTCAAAACATTGAATGTCGAATCAAAGCCGGTTATTGTTGACGTTATAAATAATTGAACGACGGTAACCTTTGATGAGGGGGATTAGCTGGTGTTGTAAGTGTGTATTTTTCTTACGTTATTATCTGGATGATGTTTTGGAATTGCTTCCCAAGAGTTTAACATTCTACGGCTTAACCCCGGCAGGCGCTAGTCGAAGCAAACCCACCCCTTGCAAAGCGATGCCGTGGATGCAAAGACTACCCTAATTCTCGGAATCGGAAACAGCGTCTCGGCATACTCAATACGCCGAAGTGGCACATTCCCTGGAGGGTGCAAATGCCACTACCGACCAATTTTTTACACCGTTTCTAGCTTCTTGGAAACTGCTAATCCATTAGGATGAACATGCCGCCAAGTGGGTTGAACGCTTTCGAGAAAAATGGCAACAATTTTTTTCGACCACACGTTTAGAAAAATGCTTTTCATGCGACAGGTCCTTCTACATTTGAATTTGGATTCTGTTTGCTTGCCCCTGCCATCGTAAGACTAGCTCTTTTGTGCTGCTACGCAAATCGGCAATTAGTCTTTGCCAGTCTAACAAGGCCCACCAATTGCCAGTTAAAAACCTGCACGGTGAGAAATTACCTCTTCAGGAGAAATAAAGAAGTTCCAGCAATTCACCGCAATGCCCAACAATGAGCTAGCTACCCGATAACCGATTCCCGCAATCGATCTTCGAATGTCGAAAGTCTCCGCTCATTCTTGCGAACGCGATCCGATCGAAGGTGTAAAGGTGTACAGTACTGGTCATTTTTACCTGCTGGCCAAGTGGTTAGCTCCACCTTATGCCTGAGTGGACATTGGCACCAGGCTCCGAGCTAACAGGGCGGGCAAGCTAGCGGTCGCATTCTTCGAGAATTCCTGACCCTCAACACTGCCCTAAGGTTTCCCACCGCGATAGCCGTTCGCCGCTCGTTCCACCGACAAACGTATACGAATAAGCTCCTCCATTGATCCGACATCCCGGCAGAAGAAGACGACGCCATAGATGGAGAACACTTTCACCGCTCACCATCACTATCCGCCCTCCCACCCCGTTCACATTTAGCACACAAATTGGGGCTTCGGCGCACTTACGACTTACGTCGCAAGACCTGAATGGTACTAATTTCCAGAGTTGTTATACAGTGCGACATTCAGGCAGCCACGTGCATATTGAAACATTGCAAAGATCGTGAGAACCGAATTTTAGTCGCACACATTTTTGTTTTCGGAAAACTGACACGCTAGCTTAACTAGTTGAATTTTTCCGCGAATGTCTACGTGCAA
Source organism: Lednia tumana (assembly GCA_003287335.1). Taxonomy (NCBI): domain Eukaryota; kingdom Metazoa; phylum Arthropoda; class Insecta; order Plecoptera; family Nemouridae; genus Lednia; species Lednia tumana. The sequence goes on from QKMV01001038.1 coordinate 15,215, forward strand.
ATTTTGAAAACATCCGAGAAGCAATGCTCGTTTTCGTCGAAATTCAATATTATATTCTTCATCTTACCTCTAGCGGCGGTCGTTTTCCTTCCACCGGAAGTAAACCCCCACATGAAAGACGCCATTGTGCACGAAGACGATGGCCAAAGACACACAATACAAATCCCCGTTATCTGTTCCTCCCTGCGCGTCTCGTCGGTTTTCGCACGTGTTTCAATTCATCCACTCGCACGGCACACACACTCACACCGTCGTCGTCGTGAACAACCTTGGTCACCCCGCGCGCGGCGCCATCTTAGAGCTTCAAAATAACCACGATTTCCACCCACCAGAGAGGCCACACTGGGGCACGCACCCGCCTAACGCCGATCACCAGCCGCCAACGAGCGGCTCACACCCATAACTATCACACGCACCGACGCGTCGTCAGTTCACCGAGATGTTTGTTCTCGAGCAAGAAGACCTCGCGGTCGGACCGATTCGCCGAGACTGTACGCTACGCAGCGAGTAGAGCGATACGACGCCACCGTTGCGATATCGGTGTCGACGGTGATGGCAAGGCAAGCAGACTGGCGAGTCGAGCAGCACCGCAGCACGCACCCGGTTCACTCACACATCCGGTTGTTTGATGGAAAGGAGGCAGTTGTTTTCTTGCGTTGCCGCGTCGAACAGCTCCGTGCGGCGCGCGAGCTTCGGCCGGCCGCTCCCCGCGCTGCTGTTCGAGTTCGACTAGAAGTACGAACTCTTGTCGTCGTCGTCCTCGTCGCGTAGCCGAATCGGACCACGTTCTCGGTCGGTCGGTCTCTCGGCGCTTCGTTCATTCGGCCAGCTCGGCTCGCACAACCCGCGTAAGGGTGGGGCCAACGAGGCAACAAAACCAATAATAATACCTCGGCGCGCTCGTCGCCGGCCGATTCCACAACGCCGTTCGTTCGTTCAGTTCGTTCGAAGTCGTTCCCTAGCACGTCAGTCAGAGATGTTGGTAATGCGACATGTTGCCTGCGACTCGCACGCAACTGTAATTAGATTTCCGACCTGCAAGTTGCATGGGCGCGAGATCGAAAAATGTGCAGTTCACTGACTTGTGTTCTCTAATCAATCACAACATTACGAAGGTCGCTCGGCGGCGCAAACACGAAGTTTGTTGCATATATAGATATATACGTCTTCAGCGACTTATCACTTTTCAACTGGTGCTATATGATTAATCGAGAGCCGCTACTAACAGATAACACGGGAAAACTTCCAAGCTCGCTCGTTCAGTCGGCGCCTCAACGTGCGCGCACACACACAAACGCATGCATTCACGCCACTGTTTCTACGCATACATCCGCCCACGCAACACATCCTTTCGGAAAGCACAAAGCACAACCGTCCATCCCAACAAGTCGTCGTCGTCGTCGTCGTCGTCCTGTTCCCATTCGGGTTTGAAAACGCGGGTACGCGGCTGCTGCCGTCCAAAGCGGTCTCGATTTACTGGGCTCGGCACGTCGGTCGTCGAGCGACGGGGACTGGAGAGCTCTCTGCCAATCGATTCGACTATCTTGTGTGTGCGCAGCGATCCCCCTCGCCCCTCCCCGGCCCACCCGCCCGCCCGCCCGCCCGCCCTGCGTTCCCCAAAAAGTTGCGGCGCGAACGCACAGAGAGTGGAGAGACCGACCGGCCTGCCTGCCGAACACATCTTCGAGCGGATGTTGCGCAACGAAGAGCGAACACGCACGATGCCTGCCTGCCTGATCGCCGTCCTGTTCGGTAGAGTCTACGCAACTCGTGGCGCGGCCACACATTTGGCGGGAAAGAAAGTCATTCGCCGATAGACATTTTGTCGCGGACGCATCGCAGCCAACTTATACATACACGATGAATGCAGTTTTATATTATGATCGGATCTCGCCTTTATAGCGTAGTCGGTTCTAGTTTGTAAACACACGTTTGCCAGTTTATGGTCGACGGTGCAATTACATTCCGAGAACGAGCGAGATGATAAGAGAAGTTGGCAGTAGTACATGGTCGCGACTCGCGATGCTGAGAAGAGGCCACGTTAGGGTAAGGTCAGTTCAGTTCGAGTCGGTAGTGTGGAATCATGGTCAATGTTCGGCGAACCGCAATACGGCGAAGTATGAGTATATACGCAGGTGATGATAGCTGATAGAGATAGTATCGATAACGGACTCGTCGATAAGATTAGAACGACGCCGACTGAAAAACTGAATGGAGCGGCAAAATGGCAGCGATCCCAGCGTAGGAGGGCGTCGGCGTCGGCGTCGTCGGCCGCGCTTCCGCATTATGATTTATAATAGAAAACATCGGTGGGGTAACTGTTCTGCAAAATTTTGTGACATTTCAGGCGACGATTGTTACGCCCTCAGTTACGCATTAGCATGCCGCGATGAAAACGGAGTCAATATTCTATTATTATTGATACCGTAATAAAGCCGTTGTTTATAGTTAATGTTTTATTAACTCGAGAAGTGCTGCAAAGGTATTGTATACTTCGTTGATGTAGTATAAGCGGGGTGGGGGGAAGAGAAATGACTAAATCCAAATAACCAAAGTTCTGGCTAGTAATCTGTCAGACTCATTAATCTATCGGAGCGTGGAGACAGACAGTCTTCACATCATTTCGGTGTTGAAAGTTGGAACCGATGTCAATAAATCGTCGTGATTCACAAATCATCATCAATAGAAAATTTGTCAATTGTAGAGAATTGCA
>QKMV01001039.1:0-17926 GCA_003287335.1 Lednia tumana
CCCCCGAAAAGAGCAGGACAGTACATTCTGCTATTACATCTCTACAATTATATGGAATTCTTTGCATAAAAATTTTATGGAAAAAAGTCGATTAATTTAGTACTACGCTGAAATCTTTAGCACAAAAGAGTAGCTGGGATGGCTGGGTTTGAAAATGGTGGAAATGGAAGCCGATTTCAGATCAGAAGTAAATTATTTGTAGAGTTTCCGCGGCGAGCTGAGTCGACTGGATTTCGATCTCTTTTTTTCCCGGTGAAGTAACACACGTCACGCCGTTCAGCGCGCTGCAGGCCAGCTGCGAAATCCATGAAACTCAAGACTAGAAGCTCGAGATGCTACTGCATCAATTGCCATACCTGCTGGGATAATAAAATGCTTAATAGCAGTTTCATAAACTCGGGATTGGGTTTCAATTGGATTTAGATGAAAAAACGACTACTTAAAAACTGTTTTCACTACATAATCATTAATTTTTATCATCCCGTGTATCTTTTGAAATATAAACGGCTCACTCAATTTTCTTTTGTCTCGTGAGACAATGTCACAAGGGACCCATTTACGAACATTTTTGATAAGGACAAAAACATTTACAAACTTTTTGCAGCATTAAATAGAGTACAATGTTTCAAATATTTTGCGACAGTAGCAAAATGTACTTGCTGCACGTATTTTTTCCAGGATCTCTTCAAATTTTACGTAGGAAATACATTTTCTATGTTTCCATAGAACATCACTTAATTAAACATGCCCCAATAAACAGCTAGCATAAAACTCTTTGAGTTGAACAGTGCTATACTTCAAGCTCATTTTTAAGCTGAAGCAAGCAAGATGGGGTTCGAACGCTGGTTTCCTGCACCTTTTATTCCGACAGCCGGGAACTGTAAGTATCTTGACACGGTTTACAGATCGTCTACCTTCAAGATTAATATGGGTTATAATTTAAACAAACTAAAAAGAAAATAAAACATTCTTCATTTCTTTGACGTAAAAGCGAGTGCTTTAATTCGTGCATCACAACACAGTATATCAGTTTACTGAATTTTAGATTCATATAACATTCGAAACGTGACCGAAAACTTCAAAACCAAAAGTAATCCAGTTACGTAGATATCACCATATTTTTCTATGAAATTTACGGCAACGGGCCAGGTTTAACATATTATTACGAAGTACGAACCGTAAAACGTGAGGGTGTTTGACAACTAGCCGCAATTCCGGCGGTTTCCTTTCAATTGTATGATGTGTTGTGTATGTGTGTGTGAACGTATGTGTGCGTGTGTGGGTGAGGTGTGTGCAGTGCATGTGCATGCACCCCCCCCCCCCAAGAGGCGTTACGCCAGCTCGATATCTGAGTCACTGGTGCTCTTTCTATAAACCATCCGGAAATATTATGACGGCCGATTGAAGAAACTGAATACTAAACGAAGCGAATTCTGCAGCTTTCCGCGCGCTTAAAAGCCACAAGAACTTCCCATTTGAATTCGAAAAGATAAAAGCCCGCGCGTAATTCCCATTCTAATCGTAATTCCCCGATTGAAAAAGGGTGTTACGAACAAAAGGCGATATTTTTCTGTCTTGGTCACACTCGCAGCTCATATTGATCTATTCTTAACTTAAAACGTATTTTAAGCCACTCTGAAAAAAGCGTGTGCACATTTAACGTTAAACATCTTCTTTTTATCTTCCATGTAGATGTATCAAACGCTTGTTCACCTATAATAACACATTTTATACGTGGTGTGATTTATTGTAAGTAGACCACGCGCCGAATTTTAATGGAACTTTTACGATGTTTAGATTGTGCTCAACTATAATTAACACTATCATTACGATGAATTTTAGGTAAACAAAGCTGTTCGGCCAGGAAACAAAGCAAGGGACACCTTGGTATACCACAACGTTCTCGAACGTGACGTCGCTTTTTGAAAAACAAATAATAACCGCGACGAATAAAGCTTGAAAAACGCTCTGAATATCACTTAAAGCGAGTCCCATTGTGTGCGTTTCAAAATTAATTTGAACAGAGTACTGTTAACTCCAAAGTCATAATCAATTTATGGAAAGTACCGTACAATACCGTATAATATAAGGAATATTAACAATTAAAGCAGAATATAAATTGATACGTTCCGCATAACCTTAGGCAGAGATAGCAAGCAAATTGCTGAGTTATACAAGCTTAACGCATTAGCAAACATTGAGGTCACCATTGGCTTTTGGTAAAATTTACTCTACGTTAGTCTAAATTATTCAAATTGTTCCAGTTGCAAAAAGTAAAATCTTTCGCAGAGTTAGGTAGCTGCAGCAGGATAACAACTCCCTGCAGAAACTCTGAATGTCCTCATTTTTGAGACGGTAAAACAAGATTGCCAGGAAGAGCACAATCTATAGGGTAGAGCTACAGCTTGATAGCAATTGTGAGCTAGATATAGGCCAGGAATAATTCAAACTTAGTTGCACAAATGAAACCTAGATCCAGATGTCTGGATATCTCTTTCTCATTTTGTTTCACGTGGGGCTTAGAGAAGAACCATGTGTAAAACTTGGCGATCCTCACATAGAACAAAGTTTCAAACACGGCACCTCCATCAACGGCAACCTAAATGAGACATCTGGATATCAGTGATCGATTTCATCGCTCCTCGTGAAGTTAATAGTTAATTTAACGACATTCAAAAATAATCCGCCAACTCCGATATTGCTTCGACACCTACCCGATTGCCTGACTAGCGACATGACAAAGATAAAACCAAGGTAAAGATTTCTTCTCGCAGATTTAATGCAAAATGAGGTCGCATAAATTACTCGCCAAATTCGTCTTCATTGAAGCTAAATCCCCCGAAAACAGACAGACAGGTAAATGTACACTGGCAACAATAATTTGCCAGATGCTCCTCAGTACTGATGGATGAATAACTACTCAACCATTAACATTAGCTTACTGAGAGCAAACATTATTTAACATGCACTGTATACAGCAATTACTTTGCGAATGTGAATACCCAGAAACAGTGCCAGGATTTTATCAGGCGTCTGCGTCTGCACATTTGCGCCCCAATAATAGCCATTCTATCGCCATAGAGCCTAATGCAGTTTCCACGACTAAAGTCATTTAGCTGAGATCTATATATACACAGCTGGCGCTCTATAACACGAGCTATATATCGCTATTCGCTAGTGAATGGTAGTCAAGCGTCAGGCATCGGTACGGTGGCGTCCTTTTCTCGCCATTGTTCTAGCAAGGCTCCGAGATAGAGCACTAGGAAAACGAGGAAAACAGATTTGACAACATAATCCATCTTGCAGCACATTCTGTTAACCCTGTTTACCATACAGCGTACATATCTATGCTAGCAAGAGTTGAAAGTCTGTGCATACGTGTTATTAACATAATCAATGAAAGCTTAAATTCTGCTTTGAGGAGATTAGACGATAATATACAAGCTAGAGAATAGAAAGGATCACATTTTGTAGTCATCCCTAAATGTATATCAAAAATGTTATTTCGTGATCAGGATTTTAAAACGATGCGAGTCTCGCTGAATTGACACATTTGTCATCGGAATGTACGTATGTAAAAGAAAACAAATCAAGGAGCACAATTGTATCCATTCCATTGATAGAATATGCAGATATTTCGATTCATACAAATCCCACAAACATACGAAGTGAGCAATTATATGACACGCTTTCTACCAAATTCTGTCCCAAACTTCTTACATTCATAAACATACGCGTATTTGTTTACTTTCAGCTTGAGGGAAGAGATATTTTCCGATCGTCATAAAATTTCACAGCACAAACTTTATGCAATTTGCCATCATCAAAAGCTCCTTCGAAGCTGACTTTTCTTTGACGGTGGTAGTTTTCCAAAGCTGGACCAGAGTCAGGCTCATTAGCCGTTATGTCTGCGAACCGGACGAGAGCTTTATGCCTTTACCAGTAATTAGTCTGCTTGCTTAAGCATCACAATGCCGAAGCCAAAGGTAAAGTCAAGCGTGGAGGGACACATAAAACGTGTTAAACTCATAAAACACGACAAAATTCCATCAACTCTCTCGACGCTTTTTAATTAAACTAGAAATGATCTAATTTTCTGCAAACAGCTTTTAATCCAAAAAATTTAGCCGTAAAAGTAGTAAATGAAGAGACAGGATCAGCAAACGAGAGACTATAGAGTAGGCTGGATGCTGGAGAGCTGGGGATGGGTTGGAGTGGGGGGTGGGGAATTGGGCGCTTCGCGCTTGCTTGTTCCGCTTCTACGGGATATGCGCACGGAGCTGCGATGGATGACTTGCGATTACGGGCATATTTTAGTAGCAATTTGAAGACGGATCCAACAAATATTTAGACTGAAAACGAGAACAAAAGGCTGCATTGAAAAAAAACTGCACACACGACTGTGTGTGACCGAAAAGTGCTTATGGCGTAATGTAAGCTTTCATTTTCTCCATAGAACTTTTAGTTACCTTTTTCATAATAAAAGTGTATCATCTGGTTGACATAAGCTGAAATAGGTGAACGTTTAAAAAGGAAATAAAAATGCAGGCTCATTTACTAACATGCAGAAATATTATTTGGTATACATTGCGAGACAAAGAAGAAACACCCAAAACGCAATTAATATGTAATGGGAAAGCATTTTCATTTTGTAAAGTAGTAGCGTAATGTGAAAACTGTATTAATTCCACCAAAGAACTTTGATCCCCGCTGTTTGTTTTCATACAATAAATACAGACAATACTATGGCAACATTATTATCACGCTTAAGCTTTGGGGCAGGATTATGCCAAGCTCTGCTGCTGGCAGCTATTTCCACTGCATGTGATGCATTCATACTTTATGGACAAGGCATTCATATTTTCAATCCACCGTAATTCGCAGGAAAATTTGAATTTAACTAGAAAATTGTTCAGTGATCTTTTTTACAGTGAATCTTTTTCAAACTTTTGTGCGCAACATGGGTATTTTGATGACTCCACCGACCTGTAAAGTAGAGTAGTACTTGCATTTCTCTCGGCTTTGAATTTGGGCTTGTAATTCGTGGATTTTATACAAAAAAATCTTAACCAAAATTTGAGTTACTCATTGTTTTTAATTCCCATCACACACACACATTTTATTCTGAATAACTACATGCCAGCCATTTAACTACACCAAGTAAGTAGGCTAAGTACAGATAATTCGAGTCGGCGTATTTCAGATATATACATGCAACAAAATGTAATCATCAAGTTATATCACCCATACATGACGGAATCATAAATACGCTGAATATATACTTAATAACAATCTGCATCGAATTTTTTTTTCACTTATCCTACATATTTTCCAGTACGACTCTCACAGCCGAGCACTGCATGGGCATACATAACAAAATGTTGTTACGATGAACGTAGCATTGAGTTTAGTCATCTAACGGGGGTCTGTAGTTGACGCAAGCCATCATCACGCAAATAGGTTTGGAAAACCAAACATCACACCAACGCATTCAAATTAGCTCAGTTAATTGTCTGTAGTGAAAATATGGGCTTGAGCTATAAAGACGTATTAATAATTACCGTGATACGCTTCGCTACCCGCTAGGCCGAGATTTGCATGGCGCGTATATCGTTGACGTGCCGCATGCGATTCAGCTCAAGCTGAGTCGGGACGCCGCGAGGGGATGTAGGCCAGAAAGGGTGAGTTAGGTGCACTTGACGTATATATATAAGGGGGAGATTTAGTGCTAAGTGAACTTATTTTAAGATGCACGAGGGGGCAAAACAACATAACGAGCAAAATATTTCCGGGAACACAAAAAAATGCACTGTTGTGAGGTGTGAGAAATATGAAAAGCCCTTATCCGATTTGAAGGTTGTTGGTTTTTTAAGTTTTAGACTTTAGAGGGTGAAGTCGGTTTTCGGTGGGGTGAATAGATGATTGCTTAATAAATAGGTACATCGTAAGACTTCTTGTGTAGGAGTTAAAAAATAACCTATTATTACAGCGTCGGCACTATAAAAGCCTTAAGATTAAGTGTGTATATATAAACCATTACAAATTCATCAAGTAGTGTGTCTGAATCTGTCCACTATGGAGGTTCGAATCAGAGAAATTATTGTTCCATTTTATGGATGCGTTCTCGTGAATTTAAGACATTTATTTAGACAATAGCTTTTAATTAAAATAAACAAACTGAACACGAACAATTGAACTGAGAGCAGCCACCTCGGGGGCTTCGTGATTTTTTATTTCAATCTTCAGGCACGAGACGGAAAAGTACAAATAACGGGAAACGAGACAGATGCTAATAATCATAATGAATTTCCTCGCTCCTTGGAACTGCAGTCAATTTCCTGGACGCGCACAATTCACTTACAAAATGAAAAGTCGTTTATTTAAGCGTCACGTCCAATCAACCATTCGAAGAGGTCCCGGCACATTATTGAATGGTTATATTATTTCCCCCCAGACAAAATCCACGCCAGACTTTACTAAAAAAACTGAAACAAGACAACTTCGCCATCGAGGCATTCAACTTCGATATCCTAGCCGCTCGATCTCCGAGTTTTCCAAATTGACTTGTAAGTGAGTGATAGGTTTGCGCAGTTGTGTCGTCGGTGAAGCTTATTGAAAGCATTTTTTTTTTTAGTTAAGTGCACTTATACGACATCGCGTGAATAAAATATGTTCGCGGACGTTATTAAATGCGGCAGACAACGTTATAAATAAGTACTAGCAACGCAACCATGGAAACACAACTCAGACGAAGGTATATTAGATAGCGAAACTTATGGTAGCTATTACGAAAATGTATGACGAAGCCCCAATTTTCACAGCTTCTCATCAACGAAGATAGGTGGCCAAGATAAGTTTCCCTCTTTCAAAGACCTAATCTGAGACATAAACTATCCAGCTGTCTAAAAACCAGCCGCCGTGGCTGCCTGCCGCCGTTTGCAACATATCACAGCTATATCAGTTTGTGCAAAGTGAAAAACATAGTCCCTCTCTAACCCTTATAATTTGTCATTCCAGATTGGAGCCTCTCAACAATTCACAGAATTAACCCTTTCTAATTGCTTGCGTCATTACGTTAAGGTTAAAAGACTGCTAGTGCTAGCTTACCTAGTGTTCATTCGAACAATGTCGCACGAGATCCCATCGCTCGCGCACGGGGCATGTGCACTTTGTTTAACTTCGTATAAATATTTGATCCTTCTCAGGAACGAAAAGGCACACTGAACTGAAGAGGACGAGTTCTGTGCTGAATACGAAATAGCTTAATGATATTAAAAGGCATTTGATTGCTATTCGAGGGCAACAGCTTACACAGTGCATTCTTTCTCATGTGGAAAGAATCGAGTTTAAAGTGATGTGTCTCTGGTGCATTTTACGGTTCATATCATATGCGCCGTGAATTCTCAAGGATCAAAGATCGTGTGATGGGATGCACATGCTGCGAGTGAGATCTAGATAGAAAAATAATTCTCTTTGGTGCAGGTGCCACGTTTAGCCGTTCCGACTTCTGAGCAAGCTTTTCCTTTTGTAGTTGGTGCAGGCTACTTTTTATAAGCTTTTTACTTACATAGTTTCCTGCACTTTGCCAAAATGAGTTACTATTGATCGAATATCTTCAGGACTGGTGGTTAACTAATGCTGCAATACAGAAGAGCCGCACAGTTGATGTCGTACATTTATTGATGGTGGAGGTGCCAAGTTGTGGCTGCACTTTATTCGATGGAGGTGCCGTGCTGGGGATGCTATTTGAACTTGGTCTGCGGGCTGCGTTCAGGGGTTACATTAAAAGACTCCAGCTCATCCAATAAATAAAAGTGGTACCTCAACACCGACATGCGAGTAATTCTAAACACAATCATTCGCGAGGGAAAAGGGCAAAATAGCCGTTCAAATAGCTATTTCCTAGATAATAAGACAATTTTCCAGTGTTCCGTGGGGTCAGGAATAACGTTAGCCAACATTTTAGCAGCAACGAATTAATGGGGTTCTGGAGAGACGCCTTCTAAAGGGTAGAGAATCCTAATGAGAGACAAAAAAGCGTAGGCAGGTCATTAAGAACAATTTACAGCCTTAATTAAAATTCATTGTAGGCCTCCAAACTTACATAACTTTAACCGAGATAAGGCATTATTCGCATTTATTTCACGTTGTTTTATAATATGTTACTAACAGAACAGGCATACCCAGCGTTGCCCGGAAACCATCGTTGCAACTTGTAATGGGTGTGAGTTGAACAGGAAAATCACGGCTTCAATTTCAACTTTGAATATATCGTCGTAACCCTTGGCCTTCTTCGGGATAACAATGGGCTCTCGCAAAAATGGTAAACATCGTCATCATGGAAGCGCATTCAAAATTTGCTCTGACCAAAAGGTCTTCTAGTTTGAAAAGTCAGGGTTTTGATTTTCAAGACATCCTCATTACCCCAGCAATCCACTGTGCCAATTTTTAGCTTTCCAGCTCGTCTAGCAGTGGACGATCAGTTCTGGACATACATCTATGCACACACCCATGCTTCGTCTTTTATATAAGATAAGGCCTACGCATTCTGCTCGAACGATCATTACAATGCCGCGACTATTGGCGCAATTAATGCCCTTGTACATTACTGAAGGAAGTGACGTCACTAATTTATGCTAGATGACCGTGAAGTGCATATATTTTAGCACAAGTTCAGCCATGGCTAGGCGTGACTTAAAATGACACTGCTGTGACAATGAACGATTGTTGTTTTAGTTCTCTTTCAGTTGCCCCCACAACGAACGTGGGAGATGTATTAAAAGTATTAGGCGATGAATATATTAACGTGATATTGTAATTACGCGGTTGATATCAAAGTGTAGTCGATCATACGTGTATTCTACACGCATGCTACACAGCTAGACATGTTTCAGTTCGATCATTACGGTTTGACAGAGTAGAGCGTTTTAAGCGGAAAATATGAATTATGCAAACTGTGCTATACTAAATGCATTGTGCATTTTCTTTAACGGAAATGCTATGCATTAATTCGAACAAATGCATTCATGAGCCATGAGCTTTTTTATTCACGTTCAGTTAAATATAGACATTCATTTTTATAGCCATACAATATGAAATGTGCATACTATACATTTCACCATTGTTGTCCTTTAAAAAGTATAATCTGATCATCACTGTCGACGTGGATATTTTTGTACCACATGCACATTTTTCATAAATGTGTTTCTAAATCACATTTATTTCTAAATCTGGTAGACAGGTGAGTTTTAAAATTTTAAAATATCAGATGATCGAATAACTAATTGTTTCTCCTCACTTCACTGTCATCAACTCATTGGTAAAAGTGAATTGCCATGGAAACGACACCTTTGGCTGAAGGACGCTGCTTAAGCACAAGTACCTATTGCAAAGAGCTAAAAACTAGTACCTGTACTTGAACCTGCATAATGTGAAATAGCAATCACTTCTACAAATAGCATGCATGAGAAAAAAGTTATATTCAACTAACAAACGTCTCAGAAGTATAATTAGCCAGCTATTCTTAAGAATGCACGCCGTGGATTTCAGGCATTCACAAAGAGCTTTCCGCCTCAATCGGCTTATTATATAATAAGTAATACAACGCAAGTAAAATAATACTATAATTAAGCTAAATGTGAACATTTAATTATTCCACCACTCTCGAAACCTTAACCTAGATTTGAATGGAGTGCAAACCCCGAAGAAACTGAACTTTGGAAATCAACAACAAAAGCGGCCCAATTTGTTTTGGTCGAAAAGTTAAAAAGGAAATCACTGCACGCTGTTTACAAGCGAACAATTTTTGGCGGTCACTCATTGTCAATTTAATTGTAATTTTAAAGTGAAAACTATTCACGCAAGTACGGTACACGAAGCGAAGCTACCTAATTAGGCATGACTATTGGCGAGCGACACTAATTTACCAAACCAGGAACCGATAGTTTGCCGTCTTCAGAAATAATCCATTCGCTATTTGGCAGGGTATCACGTGCTCGATTGTCTCTCTGGCTACACTGTTCATACGAAATTTCAATCGGTAATTTCAATACATGACGACTTATCGAGGCTACATACTGTTACACGTACTTCACAGCACTTTAAGCACACATTACTATTTACTGTAATAATTGAGCCAGAGCCGCTAAAGCCTGTTTTACACTGACAAAATTTTCATCCAAATTATTTGACACAAATTCCTTCAACCAATGGACGACTCATTCCAGAGTCGATTAGGTTTACGGGATAATAAATTCCATAAGAAAAGCATTGCTGCCCACATGTGACTTAACTCTGGAAACGTATTTCTGTAGTCGTCCATTGTAGCCAAATAGCAACAATAGTAACTTTAGAAATTGAAATCGTGTCAAAGAAATTGGATGAAAATTTCCACCGTATAAATCAGGCTTAATACATTGGCACATGCACCACTTGCCCGTGGGATGACATTAGGTCCTGGTGATCGGTATTACGCGATATAACGTTCAAAGCGGCGGCCATGCACGGTATTGCTATTAATTTTAGCGCATATACTCATGGTAGTAGAAGATAGCCAGGCAGATTAGCATTGTTGGGCGATCTCCACTGGTGCCAACCCTTGAACCTACCAATTGAACTTATCATCACCAGTCGTCTTATAACTTGTAGAGTTGGTATTGGAACCGACTATCTTCTAAAAATGACACTAAACAATGGTGGGCTTCCCGACCGAGCAAAAGTGCTAAAGTTTTGTTGCGCAAACAGTGATTTCAGGACTTCACTGTGTCTGAAGGTGTAATTGAAAGCTGGAAAGGAATGCAACAATCTGTGCACACTTTTCCCACGTGAGGTACGCGTGGATTGAATTGCTTTTGGATGTGGAAAGGAAGCGGTTCTTTTGAGGTGTCTTGGACTGTTTCCCCTAACACATGCGTACAACATTTTGTTTTTTCGAGGGTTTGGGCATAGGCGAGGCTGTATTTCCGATTACGCACTAGTATATGATGGCATGTATACGGTTACCATCTTTAATCCCGGCCAAATGCAAATGAGACAGTGGCACATTGTAAACCTCTGCATGATGTAATCTCTGCTTCACTAACCAAGTACAAGACTTTGGTCACGTGTTCAAGGACCAAGACCTGCCATGTGTTTAGCAGGGGCCATCTCGTACATCTCAAATGAGCACAATATGTAGTCAAGATCCGTATTCTATGCTTTTAGCTGCAAGGAAATAGAAAATTTGAAGGGAGTACCTTTACTTACTCACGAGTTAGTAAAGAATACAATATTTTATTGTGCAGTTTTTTACGAGCCACGTTTGGTGACGAATGAAACACATCGATGCCATTCCCGGAGACGTCACATTTATTACGCCGTGGATTCTTTTTCCTATGGATACAACGTTGCATGACTCAAGACTTTGATAATTTTGAAATAGTGAAAAAGGAAGCATGGCAAAGTAATGTCTGGGTCACGTTTAATTTGACTCATACTTTGAGACGACATCGTCACAAAACGCTAAGTGGGTAGATAATCAACAGACATTATCAAAAGATCAACCGTGAAAAGCAATTTAATCAACAGCAATTCCGCATGTGGTCAAAAATCAAAAAGGAGAATCATTTCAGAATTAGGAACCTACTAATATTGCACCTGTCCGGCAATACCCTACTACCTTACAAGTTACACTACAAGTATTCCTGGTCGTAAGTGCAGTTAAAATATGCATGTCATATCAACACATTGTTTAAGCAAAATGCAGTAAGAATCTGCAACGTTCGTCAAGTTTTACACCCTTAATTGAAGTACCTACCTTGCAGTTAACATCACTGACAAATTCTAAATTCCTTGCGTCGCCGTCAAAGCACGTCAATATGACACTGACGTCTACTTCGTGTTTTGAATACGAAATATCTATGTGCAATTATAGTCTTGTAGTTGAAAGCGCAGCATCTATGCAACGTCGGCTAATTGGGAGATGTGCAACTCTATATATAAATACGGGACACCAATCCCTTGGGGACGCGACGTGGAGGGAAATGATCCAGACAGAGACATGAGTATGACGCAATTTGCAATATGAGCATCAATGTCGGGGAAAGGACTGCTCAGTACTCACGTAATTCCAAGCGAAACTATTCCTACATGCAGTCTGTTTTTAATTCATTCATTAGGTCATTCATACGGTTGTTCTATGGCTTTTGTTCCAATGAGGTTTGTTATCAAATTCATATCTACATATTACTAGGGGTTCGGCGGAGCGCTTTATAATAACGCGTTGCTAGTTGAGCGTAGCGTTTCTTTCAAACTTTAATAGATAAAAATCCATACCTTAAAAAAATAGATTTTAATAAAGTTGTTGATTCCACCCATGACAAGTGCCTATGTTGCCGTTCACCTACAGTCGCCTCATTTAAGTCATTTAAATATTATTGGATGAGTGTAGCGAGCGAAGTGAAGAGTTTAATTCGACTACCTATAGAAAAAAAACGTATGTTTGAATGAAACATGCAAACAGTCGATGAAGTCTTCACTTACCTCATCCAATAAATATTTATGACAGAATTTTACAGCATAGCTAAAGGTGAGGGGAATCCATTGTATGAGGTGTACGCGGTAAGCACTTTTTGTGGGAGAAGACGTTATAAAAGATCCCTTTTTTATGAACTATAAAAATATAAATTAACAGTCGAGATGTTCCCTTAAGGTAGGTCATGGTTATGCTTCTTTTTTAATGCAAGACTAGTAGGCATGTAGAATATGACTGCAGAGCGCTCGCTTGAAAAAGCTAACTTTTCTTCATAATTTATGCTAATTTCGTTCTGAGCTGACTGAAAAATAACTAAGGATGCTAATTTGACTAGCTCTGGATGTGCTATGACTCCCATGACGATAGCTATTCGCAGAGAATAAGGTGACACTTAACTCAGCAATGCACTCTCTTCAGAACACGAAAATTCTCATTTATAATGTTTTATTAGGTACGCTTCAAGGAGACGAATATTCAGTCGCCATTATGAGTTCACAACTAAGACTTGATCATCACATTCATGAAAATCAGAAGACTGGGGACAGAATGTAGAGACGTCTTGAATCGGAGATCTTATTTCGACCACACGACAGAAATCCATGACGCAGCTTTAGCATGATTTTAATAGCCAATTAAGAGTTCGTCCAACACTCTCATAGACAGCCAAGGGAGGGTCGATTTTCCACCCCTTTAGTCTGTGGTATAAGTAAATATAGACTCCACCGACGAACTTGGTATTAATTAAACTAGCAAGTTATTCAGAAAGTCTCGAGGTTCTGCCGCACTTTCTTGTAGTTTCAAATAGAAGTTTGATTATTGTTCCGTCACTTTGAAATCAGAGTGGATCTACCTTATGCATTGCAAATGACGTCTCCACGATATATACGAAACAACAGTGTATTATAATGGAGCAGACAGAACTAGAACGACTGACATCGTGAATACACTTGGTATATATAACTTGCAGGAAGCCGTTGACTCGTGTAATAATACTGTGTGAATAGTGAATATCACAATAAACGTATGTTAAACTAAACTTCTTGTTTAATTTCGTTCTAGTCGCGAAATTTAAGTCCAAATAATGATGTACAAATGTGCGTATACCAACTGGCGGCTTCATCTAACGCATTGTGAAACATTGTGCAGGCTGCCAGAAAATATCACCACTCAATTTCACATTTAAAAGCAATCAAAAAGTGTACGTGCCGTTTGAATTTTATATTTTAGCTGAGCACACCATGTATTCGAAAATGCACTCATTCAGAATGTTGATTTGATTATGTCCAATCCATTTCGATTAAAGCTTCCAATTTCAGTGCCTTAACTCAATTACAACACGCACGACTGAGTTTTGTGACATTTTGATTGAATGAAAAACCCGAAACTAAACGCGACAATCAACAGTGTGACGTCAGCGATGAAAATGTGAAAATTAAGGAGAACGCTAGATTTAGTTCTGACTGGAACTGATAAGGTTGCGCCGATCGTTCAATCAGCGTTATGCTAATGTTGCTCAAGAAAAAGGTATGGTATAAGGCATGCTTCGTAATAGGCGACTCGTTACTGGTAATGAGAAATCCTTTATCGAATCATGTCAGCCAATCAATCTTGCTTGCTGAATCGTAAAAAAGTGAAGACATATCCTAATCGGGTCTGATATTCTATCGAGTATTGGAGCAGGCTTTTGATGTATAACTTTTTCATTTCACGAGCATACGGTTGCTCTATTGTTATGAAAATGCATTCGTACAGTGTTATGCAAAAAGTACAGCGCAAGGTATGGAGTATTCAGTGTAGGTAGGTACAACTTCCTACTTCCTGATCACGCTGACTATAACAGTGACTCACACATTTTCAAACTAGTTTACACCTATACACATGACTGTATAATTTCCACATCTTCTCCCATGTAGGTTCACTTTATATGGAACTGAAGTCTGGTTCATTGGCCATTCCCAGTGCCAACTGCGGAAGTAATTATTTGTACAACACAACTCGTACTTGAACAAGCGTTGGCAACTGCAGCCAGGCACATGAATCTCTTGGTGGCCTACAAGGTCAAGACAATTTGCCGTTAAACATGTTTGTTATTTTTTACATAATAATACATTGGAACTTCTACTGCAAACAAAATTGGCCGTCGGCTTTTAAAAATGATCGTCGAAAACTCAACTTAGCACTTTGCCCGTACCAAGCTGCAATCATCCAAACAAAAATAATGGTAGACCTTCTCGGTAGGATATTTTTAATTTCTTTCCTCAAAGAGAAGAAAGTGTGAACTCGTTTCAATTGCATATCACATCAAGAAGCCGTCCACAAGTGTATATTTCCATTTTACATTGAATTTCAGCGCATTATTTTTTGATTCTTCAAAAGGCAACGTGATTCAAGATTGCATTGACAGAAGACCATCTCATCAATTTTAAATAAAAATATATTCAGCTCGCAATCTTGATATCTTCTTCGCCAGATTTATAAAAAAAAACTCGGCAGTCTTATTAACAATTTCCTTCGTTCGCTTCCGCAAATAACTCTTAATGTGTACGTGTGGAATGAAACGGCTTGCGGCTGCTCGCGATGTCCCACCACCACCGCCAACGCTATTGTCAGTCCCAACCATGTAGGTAGGTGCAAACACTGTAGAAATATCGATCACAATGCATTTTACTAGCAAGCTTGAAAACATGCCCCGTTCCTTCGGCTCGTTTAATAATGCATAACGGCTACCTATGGTATCCGCACGTGAGTCCGAAAATTCACGTGGATGGCGACTGTGTGTAATATGGGTTCTATTCTTGTAATACACAATGTTTCGAACCCTGTCTCGTTGTAATCTTCTTCAGCAATACTCAACACGCAATGTGGGGTGTAAGTGCATGAAAATCTCAGCTCTCTTATCTCTATTGTTTGGAGGTGAGACAGTGTCGTATATTTATGCTATACACCTGTGATGGCAATTTATATAAGCCTATGTCGCATCATAAAGATGATCGTGTTGCCATTGGTATAACGAACATTGTGCGTTAAGATTGGTTAGTGTTTGCAGGCGTTTATATTGCATAGAATAACGGCGATAGTAAGATACACATGGAAAATGGCGAGTTACCAATTTTGTGATGGCCAAAAACACAGCACACATAAAACAGATTACACTATAAATAATGAGTTTTGTTTCCAAAACTGTTTAATGACAGTTGTTTATACATAAGCAGTAAAGGTAGGTATATATTTTCTGCTTCGTGACGGTGCATGAGCACGAGGCAGTTGACATTTACTGATCGAAACATGATGTCGATATAATGCGATTGCAATTTGACACAGCGCGTCTATTATTTCACACTGTTTCACTATGTTTCACGATTCACAGCATGCAGCTTGGATGAGTTTGTACAGATAAATTATTTCACTTCTCGATGTTCATGCTCGGGACCGTTAATTTCAATAATAACGAACAAGATGGATTGTTATTGTTTATGGAAGTCTTATGCGAAGATGACGCACCCTAATGTAGGGTAGCAATACAAACTTCGTAATTAAGCTTCTCTAGAGAATTGACATTCACTCCAATACAAGGAATATGTTCCAATTACTCTGGGATCAAACATACTTTTATTTATTTTATCAAGGTATTCTTGAAAGCCCAATACGTACTTATGTCTCTTTGAAACTATACGCAATACGAATGGTGACCATGGTGACCAACTTAACCCCCCCCCCCTCCCACCCCAATTAAAAGCGTCTTGATTACACAATAATGTGACACTGTCCTTTGTGAACCTAATCACCTTATCATCGATCAAGATCAGCACAAAAAAGTACAAGACTCTATACAAAACTAGACCAGTTACCTGCTTGAGATTCAATTTTAACACACGTTTCTCAAGTGCCTCCACTCAAACCCCCAATTAAATAAAAAAATACATTTTATGGTGTTAATACACAAATTCGTATAATTAGGAAAACTATACGATTGGAATGAAAAACGAAAACTAGGTTATCGTTCAAGATCAGCACAAAACAATACAAGACTATAGAGAACTAGCCCAGTTGCCTACTAGAGGTACAATTTATCGCACGCCTTAACTGAAACCCCCATTTAAATAAAAAAATACACTTTATGGTGTCAACACACGAATTTATATTACTATTTCTTGTAGAGCTAAAAGATTCAAATGAAAATTGAAATTTGTTCGTGATCGCAAGTCATCGATCAAATTATTACCAGCTAGCAGCATGAAGTGCTTTGGAAATCCGACGACGTCGCATACTGGATATCCGATCGACGTCGCGGCGTGTCGCTAAGCAACAACTAACAACTGTGCAAACGTACACCTTCTTGAAGCAATATTAATCGAGCGATATTCCTCGAGGAGCTGCAATCGAGTCGAGTGCCTCCAGAAGGGCTATTGTCTCAAGAGGAAACAGAAAAGCAGAGGAATAGAAACCATGTTACAATGAATACGTAGCAGTGTGGTATACGACTCACAGCTCACAATTGGGTTGGTTAAACAATGTTTACGAACCCCCACGGGCTTTGTCAAGCGGCACACAGTAGCTCATACGCAATACAACTCTTCCGCAATTGACGATAAGAGAATAATACAATAAATAATTGTTTTATCTAGCATATGCAGCACCGGGGGATGAACCGTGCGCATTGGGGGATGAGCCATGCGCAGTGGCGGCTCGTGATTAATTAAAAATATACCTTTTGCAGTATTAACATGTATACCAAAAAGCCCATGAGCCAGAGGCGTGCCTACGACTGAGCTCTAACAATTTACTGACACAATTGTCTGTCAGGGGGATGAAAACCCATTCATTTCTCAGCTGTTTGTCAACTGAGATCCGTTCAATTCAACGGCACCAACCAATTGGATCTCAGTAGAATCTCTCACTCAACGCTGGTGTCCTTTGTACGTGGAGATCACGAAACCAGGCCAGATTGAGGTTATAGTTCTACCTCGATCAAGGCGCTTCTAATCATTACTCGCGCCGAACGAAAATGTAATTTTGCGAAACATTGGTTGCTTAGGTATCATGTAGTCAGCGAAATATTATTTGCATTACTGTGTATGAGAGCTCTTGACATTTTCAAATGATTTGGTTACAAAAAAAACACCCTGCATTCCTTCTTAAAGTTAAACAGAAGGACAGAACCCGACGAATCGCCACTGGACATGAATGAGCCACACTCTCGCCATTTAGCGACCCTTCACGCTGCAATCAGTGACCTTTTCTTGAATTTATTTGGATAGGCCAAGGCTAGAGAAAGCTGCTAGTATAGGGTTGGAAATAGTTGGCCATGGTTGGCTGGTTGGCTGTCTGGCTGGTTGGTTGGCTGGCTGGCTGGCTGGCTGGCTGGCTGGCTGGCTGGCTGGCTGGCTGGCTGGCTGGCTGGTTGGCTGGCTGGCT
>QKMV01001040.1:0-17925 GCA_003287335.1 Lednia tumana
ATGCTTCTGGGACATGGTTTAACGTGAACTATTTTCGGTATTTTTTGGCGTCAAGGTGGTACCTTAAAAGTCTGGTGCGGTAAACTCATTTTAATTTGACTGTAGGGAATCACAGTTTTTGTTTTCCCACTCGAATTTGGCGCAATATCATTTTGTTTCCTTGCACACACTACGAAACGGTGACCACTTGGTGACCACTTGGTGACCACTTGGTGACCACTTGGATCACGTTGCACCGGAAATCGACCTCACTTAAACGCTGGATTCTCACGAGATCACCGCTGCGAAATTAGCAGCGCTTTTTTGTCATCTTTTTTTTTCCAGCCAATCATATAGTGGCAAGTTACAACAGTGTAAATAATACCCTAGTCTGGTTGGCAAAACACCGAAGATTTTAGAAATTTCGCTGCGAATTTCCAACTATCTTGGACGTTTAGCCAATGAGGCGCGAGTATTATCTACATTTGTGTTATTTTGCATCTCTGGTTGGCTGGAAAATATAAAATTACGAAAAAACTTTGCGAATTGGTGATCGTAACCATAACCCAAATCAACCACAACCCTTGCAGGAGGCCTTCATTGTACGTGGCTGAGCTGTCACTGCAGACAATTTCGGTCTCTATCCTTTTGCACTTCGATGTTGATGGTGAAATATGATCACATTCTTTACACTCACGTCTAGCTCTGAATCTTGGCACTAGTTTTCAAAAAAACTGATTACAAACTGGGTTTTCAAAAAACTGGGCTTCTTGCTAAGAAATGCACTTCAACTCCCAACGTTTCGTAAGTTGGGAGTTTCAGTGATTGGTGACAAATTCGTTGGAAGAACGACGAAAGGTAAGAGCAGTAGTTGTAAATTGAACCATAAACAGAGCAACTGGGAACAGGCAGTAACGGTACCCAATAATAAAGTGCTCTATAGTCAGTGTTGTCTGGATTTTACTTAAATATCTTGAGTAGGTGTATCTGAGTAGGAAAAACAGTAAACACAGTAAACACAGTAAACACGAGACGAAATGTCTGTCTCGGCGACTTTGGTTTTCGGAGCCCATGCGCTATCGGCTCGACGCGGACCAGCGGGGGAAACCCTCTGGGCATCAGAAGCGATTGCTCCGTCCAGTAAAGTTCTGGCAGAAACTTTCCGGGCTTAATTTACGGATACCGACCATTAGTTTACTAATTTATAGCAAGAACCGACTACCGGGATATAACCGTCAAAAAGTCGCCAGTATACGAACAGACTACCGCAACTCCTGGAACTTGGGAAATTACCGATAGCTGCAGAATCCGAAACAAAAAAATATCATTCCTAGCTACACAAAACGTAGCAAACACCCAATGAGAGCCGAATCCGAAACTACTGCATTACCCAGCAAGGACGCATACCAACACACTACCAAGTCATCTGGCGACTTCCAGCTTTTACCAAGTTCCGAATCAACCAAGCTGCTACATGACTACGCGCCGGCGCACTAGTTTGCCATGAAAAACTCAATCTACGCCAGAAATGTACTAGCGCCCCGGCGGTAGCTGCGCCACTGGTACGATCGTCCATCCTCCGTAGCAAGCGTTCTCCGAGGCTGCAGCTCGGAACGTGGTACGATGGCACGGTGGAATGACCGCAGCCGACCTAACAACTAGTGGCTATCGCGGCGTCTTCGGCCATCCAGCAAGGCTGGCTGCAGAGCTGGCTTGGAGCAGACACTTTCGATGTGCATTTGCATTTCATTGCCGCTGTCATTCAAGGAGCTGCTAGCTTGGACTACAAGGAAGAGATGGCACTGAAGGACGCACCCGACGTGATTATTTTTAATCGAATATTCCTCGTTACTTTGGGAAAGTGTTTCTATATGTTACGGTTACAGATCATGCGGATGGACATTATTATTATTGGTATAGTGTTTGTTGGCAGTGCTCTCTTTTGTGCTATTTGTCGGCCCTGAAAAGGGCCGTAACATACGGTTGTCGACGCAGCGTTTTTAAGGCCCTTTTTCGGGCCAAAAAATAGCACTGCAGAGTGCACTGCAGAGAAACTCTATGCCATATCCAACGGCTTTCTATACCTCCGTACTATTTTTATCATTATCATTATTATTATTATGAAAAGAAATAGGTCCCTCCAAGAGTTTTGTTTTACCAAATAGGTAAATCACAAAGAGCGAATACCAGTTTTGGGGATTGCATCCCAGACTTCCGAGGAGCAATCCCGGTTGATGCATGACCACCGTTGCCAACCGCTTGCGCCTATCCCTGCAGAGATCAAGGAAGTGCACGGGTAAAGCAAAGATAGCCGGACGCAATGGAAGCTGGGTCCTGTGGTAGAGGATCTATCCCGTCATTTACCTGGAATGATCGCGGAAAACTATGGTAAAACACAATCAGTAAAAACTGATCACTAAGGTCGATCCTTGGAGCTCCTGATTGCCAGGCGATGCACTCGTGTGCGCCATACCAAACTCGGTGAATAAATAGACGGTGCTTGGTTTTCGGAACCTTTACTAGCTCAAATTGCTCTGGAATTAGAGCCTTTTGCATTAATAAATTCGTCAGACTCATGTCTAACTTCTAGTCTTAGCACTAGTTTTCACAAAACTGATTAGAAACGGGACAGAATGCTACGATATACACTTAAACTCCCTAAGTTTTGAAAAGTTTACTCCTTTCTTCTTCAGGGGAAAAATTCGCCATCAAAAATCTCTTTTCCTCTGAAGAAGTTAAACGCTGGGACATTAAGTGGATTTCTTAGCATTCAGCCCAGTATGTAATCAGTTTTTTGGGGAACCTACATTCATTTAAACATATTTCTAATTTAACTTAACAGATATATTTTACAACCTTTTCTTCACAATCCAATTACTGCGAGAAACGTTTAATAGCGCTGACCCTATATTCTTGTACCTGTTCTAATTTCCAAGTAGGTTCAGATCGTAAACATGGTACTGAGTGGGATGAGAGAACGTGTGATAAGTCGACAAAGAACAGGCACGCGTACATTTGTATGAATTGGATGTGATTGTTAAGTTTTTATAGAGCACGCTTACGGGAAGTTAAACATTAGAGAGCAACGAACAAGCAAGCAAGGAATTATGAATTGAGTTTACTGATGAGAGTTTTCATGTCAGTCCACCGGAAGGGCGCTATTTGTGTTGAACTTAAAAGCATGTTACGATTGTCTCGTGTTATATATATATATAGTACGGTTATGTCTCTGACATAGTTTTCATACAAAAGTAAGAGCACAAATGTAATTTGGTTTGACAATTACTTTACTACGTACGTATGTGCGTATTTGGCACTCGACTTCTCGGCAGCAAACTGTGGTACTGGCGCAGACTGTGGGAACATGGCGCGGAAGGAACAAAACAACTTCCATGGTACATTCGAGTATTTTCAAATGATTAGTGTCTTGCTTTACGTCGTGAGTGACGAACAAAAGATTTTGTTAGCTTCTTTTTTTGCCACCTAAAACAGTAACGATCATTCAGAGACACTTCTCGGAAAAAACGTTCAATACTTATCACCTCGGAGCCTCCTACGCCATTTGAATAATGGTCTCGACTCTCGCGGAGATGGGAGATGACTTCAAGCATCCAGCAAAGGGTTCGGGAAATTCAAATTATGGGGTTTGCGTACGCCACTGGGCAGTTTACAAGAAGATGCTATGAACCATTCATTCCAGCAGATTATCTAATTGATCCACACCGATTTGTGCGATAAATCTTATGAAACACCATTTACATTCACTATCCAAAGAAAGCAAACACGTAAAAGCAACAACGAACGCAACATCCTCAATCAATTTCCCTCGCTAATAAAAAGTTTTATCGATGTACTACAAAAGTGCCAAAAACCAAATCTGCCGTGTAAAGTTGAACGCTATCTGTCCATTTCGACAACACTGACTGATACCTATGTAATTTATTACATTGTGTACATGGGTTTAAATGTCTACTATTTGAATGCATACGACCAAGGAAAGGTTAAAACTCCATGGCCATGACTGTTTCGGCTATCCAGTCGCTAGCCAGTGGCGTTTGGAAAACTCCCCCCTCCCTCACCCCTCCCTCGAAGATATAATTGTTGGCCCTGCCAAAAAATTGCTCGTGGCATAAAAAAAAATAGAGCACACACTCAAATCCCTTGCACGTCACATTATTTATTTACATCAGCGCCGAAAGCAAATTTGTTGAGATTAACTTCAAGTTTCAGCGTAGTGTGTTTAAAATTATTAAATGGAGCCCGTTAAAATCTGGTATACCCATTTATTGCCAATCAGAAAACGCTGTCTTTGCCACACGTTATTAATGCCAAAGGTGATACTGGGTGACTAGTTACTGGAAGATGTTTTTGCTCAAGTATACGAAATATTTCTTACCACTAGCATTTGGCATTTGAACAAAGGGAGCCCCGCGGTGTGGATTGGGTCTCCGCTACGCCACTGTGGTTAACATTGGTCCCCGCCGCGTCAACTCTACCTCACCTATACGATTAGTTGTTGCTATACGCCTCGGTGCTCTTCATCAACGGCCAAAACGACTTCCGGCGTGCGGTGCGTGAGGTAGGGGCGATGAACGCAATCACCGGAAATGATGGGAAAAAACAAGAGCAGAGCAGACGAGACCGACACGTTTACGTAGGTTACACTAGCAAGTAGGGAACTAGGAAGAACAATCAGTTGAACAAAGTGTACCTTCCTGTGATAATCTGGCAGGCTCGTACAAAATACAAATATTTTCCTCGTTTCTTTATTAAACAGGAACAGGGTAGATTATGCGCGTGTAATTGCTAATAACAGCGAGTCTTGGAGAGTTATTATTCTCATACAGCTTGAGCAAGCTTCGCTTCGTTAATATCATCTCAAATTTGTCACGATAGGGTAGCTCGGATGGGAGAGAACAGGAGGCCATGCCTGTAGGGCCAGGGTTCGAGTTCTGGTGGCAGCCATTGCAGAGTTGATAATAGTATTGGCCACCATTAATATAGACCATCACCAAGCCAAGATAAATGGTCTCTCGTGTGAGATCACTATTTTATCAATTTTGTATGCCAACGTATTAAAACTATGTGCTTAATAAAATAAGACCACGAGCTGTTAGAGGTCTCACAGGCATTCGCATCTTGCCTTCTCTTGGTCTTGTCACCTGCTCTTGATGTAATATTTTACAATCAATGGTATTTCAAAAGGCGATTGCTGTCATACCACCTTGAACTTCACTGTATCCCCCTCAATGCCAACATAAGAAATTAACTCTCGTCGCTAATGTGGGCCTTAACCTTGGGAAGGTTTCTAATATTGGTTAGGGTCTGCTGACCGATGAAACACAGGGAGACCACCCAAATTGATGGGTTCCCCATTATTAGACCTCTTTTATTATAAGAAGCCCTGGAGTGATGATATAATTAAGACTAACTTCAGACTTCGTGTAATTTCTGTTCCTAATGCGATACCAAATGCAAGTGTGCGATGTCGTTTTGTGTGTGACTTTTCATATTTAAACTTAGGGTGGAAAATAAGGATGCAAACACAAAACTCTACTAACTCAAGATTGGACGTAACACTGACACTAATTCGTCAAAACGTTTGAGCATTAAAGGTATTCTGTAAATCAATTTAATTGGCACATAAAAATAGCAGTAGGTTTGAAACGACATGTGCCAATGCGGCTGATTGAAACAGCTGATCATGTTATCTCGACATTCCGTCATGATCGTAATTCAATGACACTGTCGTATTGATTTATCAGCACGGAAACAATTGGCAAATATTTCGCAGTTGCTTCATTAGTCAATGTACTCGAAGCAACAAAGTTTAATAGTAACGTGTGATGCAAAACAATGAGTAAAATTATTTATTATTAGTCATTGGCATCATCGAAAATAATTGAAGGCTGGACGTTAACCTGACAGCGAGATATAGATGCTTCCATCAAATCTCTGACGGCGTTTCATCAGAAGTGGCAATCACAACTTATTTCCTAATCTGATTACTGAACAGTGCCTATGAGAGTACCTATGGGATAGACCATCCGGGTAACATCCAAGACCACTTTCGCTGTCTTTAGGAGGATGTTTCAAACCCGTACAACCCAAGTACCATTCCATAATACCAGTACCTTTGATGACCTTTTGTCAGGTGAACACTGGTCCAGCCGACAAAAGGTCATGGAAAATGGTGCATTACCATCTCTTTCGTGGCTGTAGAAAACTTGAATATATTGCATATTATGAACTGCATACGAAGAGAATTCTTAGCTAAATGGCAACACTCACGGTACTCGGTCGATTGGTACCTTTCAAGATAACCAACATTGTCGGCACAATTCGCAAGTATTCTTACCATTCCTGCTGCTTTAACCTTCTGTGCATTGAAATAAGATGAAAAGGAATGGAACTTTTTCCATCTCCCTCCCTTCCCTTCCATTGCGTTGCATGATCTTGCATCTAAATTCCATTTCATATCATCTCAATGGAAAGAAAAGTTGCAGAATCGGGGTCCTGGCTATACTGACCAATGACCACCCTCCTTATCAATAGATATTAGGTCTATAGGGCTTTCTTTTCGTCCTTGCAGAGCTAACGAGACGTGTCAAGGAAGAGAAATATGCAATCACTTATTTGATCTCTAATCTTCCGATCTCCACTTTCATCTTTGATATCGGATATGCTTGGAATGCAGCATAATAATTCATGAGGAGAGACACGCCTGGAGCCTCGGAGGTGCATCAGCCGCAACGCAGATAAATAATGCACTTATTCAGTGCGCTTGAATGTAATTGACGGTTATAGTATTAACTAGCCTTTTTCCTAGTAATGCATGCAATAATGAAACAGGTAATGAGATAGAATTTGCTGATGGAATGATGAAAAGGAGAACGAGACTGAAATACAGATTTGGTGCATTTCTTTCCATCCAGTCGCAGATATCGCACAAGAAAATTGTTTTTACGAGCAATTGTGTTGGTATTCTACGGTGCAGCACATATTAGACATTTATGTGCTCTGCCGGCGATGTATCGGAACGAATTATGTTCAACAGTTTCCCATAAAGTTGCTGTACAGGTACTGTAAAAGAAAAGGGATAATTTTCAATATCATGAAGTACAAACACATTTTTCAGTTTATAATTTTTTTGGGAGCGAATGAAGTGATCCACAGTCTACACGATATGTTACGTATTTATATCCTACTTGCTGCTTACGGATGTTGGTCTGGTCAGTGCTCAGAGAAAGTAGCCTCTGGACCACATAAGATCGTGATAACAATGACATTGAGAGAAGAAGTGAGAGGAGGCGAGGGTATACCACCGGCAAATCTGCAGAACGAGATTATCGAATTCGAAACAAGACAATGGCATTCGAGCCGCTGATGGAAAAACTAACGGAATCACGATCGAATCTTCCCAAAGTCGATCACGGAAGACGAACACAAATATGATAACCCAACGAATTACCTATGTGCAGTTCACTTTTATGTCTGCGATAGCCCTGTGAAATTATCGATTAAAATATGCCATGTATACAAACATTTTGAACATTGGCAGGTTTTAATCACGAGAAGTGTTGTTAAAAATTTGAAAAGAAAATTATGCGGGTGTTCGACATTTTTCACTGCAGCATTGCTGATGTCAGAACTAGAAGCGCTGGAAGGAAAAACCTTTTGTCTGGTAATGATCACGGAGGCTTTTATGATAATAATTATGCATTGTAAACATACCTATATCTTGTAGTCCCAAGAGTTGGTATAGGGTACTTAACTTTGTTATTGTGTATAGCATGCCACATGGTCTGACATAATATCATCAGTTTTGCATGGTGAAACCATGAAATTACGTGTAAGGTATCCTTGGCCCAAGGTTGATTTAATACTCTTCCTGGGCCTAGGTTCACAAAAGGGTGTGATTCACAAAACTTCAGAACAGAATCAGAGATATGGCCGTTACTGCAAATCCATTAGGTTCTAAATTTTAATACGTTTTCCGAAGGTTAATCTGGACATACTGCATATTTGGTCACATACTACATAGTTCCGAAATGAAACCAGGAAGTGCATCCAAGATTTGTGTTCAGAACTTGAGGTCCAGATTTCACTTGAAGGTGTAAAGGAAGCCGCGTAGAGAATGACAATGCTGCCTCGATTAGTCAACTCGCACTGCAAAAAGATGATCATTATAATTACATAATAGGGTTAATTCAAAAGCTGGCTCCAAATTTTATACATCTAAACCAAGCACGACTAGTTCCTTTACAATTTTAGTAATTACTTGTTTTTTTATTTCCTCTAGGAATTGTTATAAATTCGTTGGCCGTTTTTGATTTCGTTTGGTACGGACGCTAAGTTCGTCAGTATACTACTTAAAAAAAAACTAACTAAATTATTCGGGAGTGTTCGTTCTCACGCTGCTAAAGCAACCTTTTCCAATCGTATGGTTGGTAAAGGTAGCGTGGAATAGGATACGACAGTGCCCTTATTGAAGGAACTAACCCGGCATTAACCTGGCTTGGCTCTGAGAAATCACAGAAAAGACAACCAGGATAGCAGGATAGCAGCAGGGAATCGAACCGGGGACCTTTCAACTGCAAGGCAGAAGCGCTCGCCGCAAAACGCAACATATCAACATGCAATTCAATTGCAAGCTAAACAAAACATGAAATGCATTACCCCCTTGTCCCTTTTGTACCGTGCGAAAATGAATGCACAATTAAATGCAATTGTTGTAATAATCTTCAAAGACAATCGGCTGAATCAATTCAATTCTTCACACGATTTTACTTTTCTTCGGGATTATACCTACCTTAAGGTTAACTGACTCTTGAAAGTGAAATCTTATAGTTCTGTATAAGACAACACATGGTAATTAAGTAAAAGCCCGGCTCAAAGTTTACGACCAATTTGAAAATGAAATAACGGACTAGCATTCCATTTAACTAAACGGCAAATTAGTGACTATAATAGCGTTAGACATACCTTTTAAGTTTCAAGTACAGAGAAGCACGCAAAGAAGAATTTGTTTACTTGTTCTTTCTCTGTCTGTAGTCATCGGCGGCTTCCTGATTTGCTTACAAAACATTCTCGTTACGTAAGAATCTCTCACCTTCATATGCCTGTGCTTGCGAGGGAAGACACACAAATATATGGTGCATACATTACCTGCTTACATTACAGCATGCACATGTGTTTCGCCTAACTCTAATTACATGTTATTATGCAAAGATCGGGTGAAACGGTAATATGGGCGCTGCTTACAGTATATCGCATCGCACTTCCATGCGGATATCGTATGCAAAGCCCAACGAACAAATCTGAAATAGAAGCTAAACAAAAGCAAAGAAATTGAAAGTGCTTCATACACCTTTCTGGTTTTTTGCAATCAATTTGGATTTCAAAAGCAATGTGCCATGGATCGCGTTGGAATCAAATTGCGTATATTCGTATTTCCTTTGATCTCATGAAAAACGGCGATCAGTAAAGTAGTGATTTGCTTGCACAATAAAATAAATACAAAAGTAAATAACTTTATAAATCATTGGGTATGATAAATTAGGTCATATGCCACACCCCAAGTAGCCAGAGCAAGCAATTAAAATAATCAAAACTCATTAAACATCAAAATTACTATAATTATAATTAGGGTTTTGTGGCATGATGCCACCTATTATATCAAAAGTCAAAATGGTCCGTACACTTTATTTATATCAACCTCCGGTAATGAACTGAATGCATATATTTGTGTGTCTTAAAAACGTTATCTGTTGTGATTCACTCTTAGAAATGTGGATCAACACTAGTGAAACTGCATCCAGAGTCCTGAAAAGTGCAGCTAGAGTTGTCAGTGACAACAACAGTAACGTTCAGCTGCATTTAACTTTCTAATCTAACTGCCAGTCCCTGCGTACCTGCATGAACAAGTCCGTTCAAGACCGAAAGAATAATTCTGCAAAAAACTGAAACCATGCATAAAATTATTTTTAAATCGTTAGAAAAATGAGCGAGTCGTGATTTTATGCTGTACCCTACTTTCAACTAATGCTGTCTGTTGACGAGCAAAAATGATCCAAACCAAATTTCTTGCATATATCGTGGATGTAAATTTGCAACGAATTATTAGGATCTATGTTATGCCAATTTTCATCAACATGAAAGCTCAATAGTCTAATATTTTGCTGTAACGTCGTGTTCATATTAAACTATTATTTTAAAAGCATGATAAAAAATTAATTTAAAAACTTTGGCCTTACAAACCACTTGGTAAAATAAAAAAAACACACGTACATTATTTTCTTATCCCATTTCATATTGTTTCCCTGATGTGAACTAAGATTTATATATAATTCAAGACGAGAAAGAGTGCAGAAAAAAACGCCGCTTGCCAAAGACTTCAATGCGCGATTTTTAATGCCACTTTGAAAAGGCAAGATTTCTCATTTCAACTGAAGAGCTGTAGAAACGTCAAGTTATCTTCCAAAATTATTAGATTCCGATTTTCTCTTGACATTTCTACACGCTTATTGATTTCACTCGTGGTTTGTTGTGTACTTCAAATGTAGGTCTTTTGTATTTGGCAGCGGCACCGCAATTCCACTTTCCAACCCAGTATCGCTATGTTTACTACCATACAGGACTCGTAATGACAAAACTCGACAGTAATCTGTAAAAATTTCGTTCGAAATGGTTATAGGGTCTAGTTTATTATCTAATTCCGTTGGGACTGGCAGTGGCACGGGTAGGAGAGCAGGTGTTTGGATCTCCTTGCCGAGTATCGCTCTGCTGGTAACTTCACCTGCCTGCATCAACACCTATACAGTCTCGTTGCCGTAAGGTTACCAAGGCCTAGACGGCCACATTTGAAGCCGATATTTTCCATCACATCGTCATGCATTCTTAAATCTTTCGTTATCGATAACCGGCTCGACCCATTCCATCGAGCAAGGTCGCTACGAGAACTTTCTGTTTTTGTTATCTTGTCGCTCGATCCAATGTGTTGAGTAAATTACAGATAACGATTGAACGAGAGATTGTGGAGATATCGATGTAGTAGGAGATGGTTGGCTGAAGGGATAGCAACCAGTTTGGTGTAGGTTGTGTGGAACGGACTGTGTAGGAGCGTAGGTGCGAAGCGAATTCAATTTCTATGTGGCTGTCGTTTGTGGTCATGTTTTCAGATCCCGAATCAAACGCGAGCTGATCGCTTTTCAAACTCACACCAATAGATCGATAAAGATCCAGCATCTGGCAGTTAATCAAATATCGCGCGGTACTGCAGACAAGAGCTTTTCTGGCAAGATCGATTGGTGTATGAATGTTTGTGGAGCGTGAAAAACGTCAAATAAAACAGCGGTTTAACAACAGGAATTATCTCTACACGGAAATTTAAAATATCTTCGCGTTTCATATAATAGGTGTGAGATAAAAGCGTGGTTGAATTGAAAGTCAACGACCGATCAAGATAAAAATCAAATTTATGCAAGAATAATATGCGATATTGCTGCGCCGAAAAAATACAGATCGAATCTGATTTTGAAATATCTTCCGTGTTCAAGCTGAACTGTATAATCGGTGATCGAAACAATCGGTACTCGAAACAAGGGCGTCCACAAGAAAATTTTCACACCTAATTCGTAATTTAGTCCAGAAGTTGGGCGTAAAGTCGTTACTTTCAAAATAAAGCTTTTGTATTTCAAAATTTATTATCTGCCGCACGGCCCATCAATCTTAGTTATGGAGAGAAACAATTTAACGCGGTAAGTCGGGCAGACAGAGGTAATGCGGTTTTACCGATCATGGCTGTTATAGATTCATAGCAGTCACTTACCTCTATGCCATACCATGTCTTCAAATCCGGGTCCAAACTTGGATTGCCGGAGGGATTCATTATCGGTTATTATTAGTTATTACGCAGCAAGCAAGGAGCACTGAGTTGGGCCAACTATCAAAGTGTTGTTATACCATTATCAAAATACATCAAGATGAAGATCGGATCAAAATCTGTTCTGTTTTACGGAATTGCTGTTATTACGTTGGATGAATATGAGCGAGCGATAACTTTACCTACGTTAGACTGGAAAAAAACAATTATTCTGGGGAAACTAGCGGTCAACTTGAGGTATAAACTAACAAAGCGAATACCTACTGAAAAATATTACTTATACAAAACGCATAAAACTAATGTTTACTCTGCATTGTTCTGTAGTTAACTGTATGGCTTCTTAGTGACCACTACTCAATGTCATGTGTAAATGTAATTTAGTCATACCTATACTCGTTTGCTTTCTTAACTATGCCTACCTTAGATACTATACGGGGATCAAAAAGGGACGCGTAAAATAGACACAATAATTTTAATCTTGCCATCATATTCATACAGGCGTGCGGGAAATTATTGGGTATTGTCTTGTATTCAACAGCATCAAGTGAGAAATAAGGCCAAAAATGCTACTTTTCGTATCTAAAAAGTTCTCAGGGCATTTCGGCAAAAGGGCAAAAGGGCAAAAGGCCAGTGCTCGCGGGTCTCGTGTGTCGAGTCACGCACTCACACACGATTACCACGTTCTCTCCAAAAACTCGTGCCGTTCAAATTCATGTATCTATTAGTCATTCGCCTTTTCATTACGCAAGAAACAAAAAACTTCTTACAGTGCAGTACAATTTATTTCCACTCATACCACCGACGTTTTGAAGAGTTTTGTAACCAATATGATTGTTTCTAATTACGAGCATCAGCAACCTAATAAAAGAATTTTACATTTGATAAATGCCCGATTAATAATATTAACAAAATGGCTATTTTGTCTACTTAAATTATTGTTTCTTTCTTTCCCACGGTCATTCAAGGCACCATATTTCACTCTTATTTCGGTGAATCACCATTCAACTGAGACTCTTCTGTCTGGCCATGATATAAATTCCAACGTCTCTCACTTTAGTGTCCTCCTTATTTCCTTGGTGCTAGGTGAGTCCACCCTCTGAAATCTCAACCTGTTAACTTAGATTCAGGTAGGTCCACTTATATGCTATCTCAGTCACGTATGCATCCTCTTCCTTTGTTCTTTCTCGAACAACAATGTATACAACCTCTCAAAGTCTTGACCGAATCGAGAACCGATTAGGTATGAATATAATGCAACGATTTAAAGCCAGCCCACATCGCACAATAGCTGAGCGAGCTGAGCCTCGAAATTGATAATTACTGTTGAGTGTTGAATATCATATTCCACCCTCACATTCCTCATAAAAGTTCAACATTGCTCCAGTAACATTTTTCTAAGTTTATATTGAGACAAAGAAAACGTTTTTTTAGTTTGAAAATGTATTTACAAATATTCGCAGTCATTAATTGGGAACGTAATATTTAGAAGTTCTTGGCACTTGAAGATGGAATTTTGTGACTATCTTTTGGTATATTCTACAGCGTGAAACAGTTTTTTTTTGCGTATACAGAGAAGAAAGGACGCAGTTTTTTAACCTCTTAGTACACAAACAAGAAGGCAGAGTTCGTGCATCCAACTACACGGATCCATTAGATTGTGCCAACTCTATGCTAGCAGAGAAAGCTTGACAAATCGAATAAGCCAGGACGAACCTCTGCTAAAAGTACATGCCAAGAAACAAAACCTTACTACCCACGGGCACCGGGCACCTGAAGCTAATCACAATCATTTTATCACTGGTATAATATAGCGGGACGTGGTCCGTGAACCTTGTTGAATTACTTCGAAGATATCTTTGTTTACTTCCGCCGTATATTGTCTTTGCAGTGCAAACAACTTGACCAACTAAATTTAGCCATTAATGATCATCGATTACTAATTAGTAACGGATATCCGGTGGCCGTTATAAGACATTTTTATACGGGGCCTACGTTGCTTTTTTTCCATCGCAAATTGGCATGGCCGAAACATTACGCCCTAATGTGTCATTTGAGATTGTGTACACACGACTCAAAATAATGGCTCGTTGGTATTTAGGAAGTCGCCGCAGTTCTACAAATCGTGAAAAATTATGTTTCTCGCCCACTTTATCACTGCACTTTCGTGACTATCATATAACGCTCACCACGAAAAGTGGTTACTTTATTTGTGTCTTCTACACAAACCATCACTCCGTGAAGGGGTGGCCGCCAAAAAGATTTTGGACCAGAGGACACGCACTATACCTACAGATATATTCTCACGGATATTTTATTCTGCTTCAAGTTAACAAAGATATCACAGCGAAGCTTTACCAGAAAACACAACTTCTTGTTTTAGCTAGCCAGGGGTATGCATAAATCAAAAAGATACCAATCAGATATCGTAAGTGATTTATCTTATCGGGATAATACTATTCTTGTTGGAACGCCCACGCTCTAGATGGCATTTGGCTATGCTTCTTCAGTAAACCACATGCATGAAATTGCAATGAACTGCGCATACATGTGTGAAAGCTCGCTTTTAGAGGTGATGCGCTTACAAAATGCTTCCTTACTCACGTCAATAAGCAAGTCTCTGCTATTTTTAAACATGTGCTCATGCTATGAGTTTTCGAATGGCCTAAATTAATTTGAGGGCATTGAAAAAGTCAGAAATCATTCCTAGTGTACTCTTGATCGGGTATCTTGGTCATGGTTTTCCGTGGTTTTCTATGACTGTCATTCCAGGCCACTGTTGGGATAGGTCGCGTATCATAGGGCACACCCATCTCCTTGCCAGCTCTATTTCTTGGTTCAGAAACCTTCCAGCTGTAATTTCAGTTTGGGATCTTTCTGTGTTTTATCAATTCCCCAACAGTAATTAATCTGATCAAAGAAAGCAACAGATTTGTATGCCAGGAAGTAACTTACTATTAGTATTACAAGGTATCGCCGTAGAATAAAAGTTGACTGAATACTTCTATTTGAATAAAGGGTGCAATAAACGCACGGAAAGGAGTACGGGTTACCTATTTATATCATCGATGTAATTAACATAATTATGTGACGTTTTTCTAGGAACGAATTAACTGTAATTGAGAGCAAGATGATCCGCTCCTCCCACTGCCCGGACCAAAAAAACTAACCTAATAATACCCTCTCTCTCTTATTTTCTGTCTTAAGGCAGGGTAGGTTTTTAATTAATAACTACCTTGTAAAACGTTCAAGGCATTTCCTTAGGTTTTTTTTTCAAATTCCAACGTCGTCAAAAAACCGTTGTAAATTCAGCGTGAAATCTGTGACGATACCGCGAAGCCTTCCTAATCAAGCTGAAAGACGGACTTGTTTCGTGATTAGGCAAAAAAGATCAAATTAATGGCTTGCATTTCATGAGCTTTAACGTTGTGTTTAATGCACTGATGACAATAAACCGTTGGGGTCACAGGACAACTACGGTTACACTAACAGAATGCAAGTCTACACTTAAGAAAATGTGTTTTTTTTTCAAAATAAAATCAGTTAGACACTGATGTGAAAAGTAAGTATTCGTAAAGGGATAATATAACGCCTCGAGGCTTTACGTAGTTATTTGTATGTACTTTGTAGGTTATATTTCTTGATAACCTATTTAAACCAAATCAATGTAGCAAGCAATGTGGACGAAAATATTGCAAATCTCTGTAAACACTATGTTCCCATAAAATTGCAATCGAAATTCGAAATACTCTAAAATTCCACCTGAGACCCCACGGCATGCGTCTCGAATAATAAAAACAAACTCATTAGCCATTCCGTTATTATGAATAAAACATAGGTCAGCTATCAGTAGTACACTTGGGGTTCCAATGGTAATTTTAGCGACAGGGCAACCCTCAGGCCAAACAATGGTAAGT
Source organism: Lednia tumana (assembly GCA_003287335.1). NCBI lineage: Eukaryota > Metazoa > Arthropoda > Insecta > Plecoptera > Nemouridae > Lednia > Lednia tumana. The sequence goes on from QKMV01001040.1 coordinate 15,778, forward strand.
TGACCATAATTTTGACAAGCAAAAACGTGTCAGCCACTTTGGGGCCCGGAGAAGTGAAAGGTAAAATAGAGGCACCGTTCATTCAGCGCGACGAATTCGCCAACAAAACTTTCGTAATTAAGGGAAGTGTACGAAGCCTTGACCTGTTGCTCATTTCGAGCCCAACACCCTAAGGAAGGGACATTCTGAAAAACATGTCAGAATGTCCCTTCCTTCTTGCAGACCTTCCTTCTTCCTTCCTTCCTTCTTCTTCCATGTTCCTTTCTTGATTTTCTTAAAATATCAAGATAAAAAAAGCGTAAAGATACCACCTCACGACATTTTCACGCAGTCATTAAAGAGTGTCCCTTCTTTCAGGGCTGGGGCGAGCCAGGCTTCGTAGACCATAAGCGACAGGGACACAAAATTAGGCCTAGGAATAATCAAAAATACGGGAGAGATTGTGAAGAAAGGTAGAATACTTATGGTAGAATACTTAAACGGTACGGCTGGTCACCAGTGTCACAAAAGTCACTTTTCTAGGTCAAAAGTCAGCAAATGCATTTAATCACAAGCAACCGCGCACGTGACAAAGAAAACAACTGTTAATCCCTTCACTTCGCGTCACCGCTGTGCAGTGTGCTTGGCTCAAGTGGTATTTGACCCAGGATCAAAGCGGCCTTAATTCTTCGCGCGATGCAACCCAACACAACGCAAACATTGGGAAAACAGCACGTTTTGGCGTGCGATGCGATGCGATGCCATGCCGCGATTATCTGGAGTGCTGCGAGCGCATGCAATATCTATTTAGGACGATTGCCCATCAATATTCAATTACCGCCGCGGTGATTGACGGTTCAATGCAATTTATCGTTTGACACACGGCCGTCATCTTCAATATTATGCACTTGCCAATTGTTTTGCAATTCAATTCTGGTTGTATAACAGATTGATTGCATGACTTTGGAGTTCATGGGTAGTTTTTTGTTGGTTTTTAATTGAAATATCAACACACAAGCGGCATAATAGCGTTGAAGCTTTTCTCGTAAATTGAAAAATCTGAGATGAAGCCACGAACAATAATGCAAGCTGTCATGTAACTTTACAAGGTGTAATATTTACATTGCAGTGACAAGTATCAATTGTCATTTACTTGACTTTCATCGCTGCCTTTTAATTGCTCGTTAATTGCGTTGGGTTGTAAAACTTCATTGTTGGTGTTATCCATAAATCCATCGTATTTCGCCATCATCTAGGTTGCATTCATCTCCCCGTACGCTTTTGTAATCGGTACTCGAAAGCTGTGTGCAGCACACGTTCCCTCGTGACTGAAGATATTGTAAGACAATGAATTACGTCAATATGTATTTCATTGATTCGAGGAATTTATATTGTGCACTTAAAAAAGTATGTTTACCAGGTTATTAATCGTCAATGCCGTTACCGTTATGAGTGCGTATTTTACAACCAGATACCACCTAATATGAGCTAACCTACCAATTACATATGATATAAAGTGCAATAAATAGTTTAAAAAAAGCAGCTTTTTATCACAATTATCTAGAGTGGGAGGCTCCTTATATTCAAAAGTATCGAATTTTTTAATTCTGTTAGCTAACACCATAAAACACTCACAAATCGCAAACAAAAAATCGTTCAAACTTCGCTCTAAACTGTCTATAGTTCGAAAGCTGCCTCCCAGGTGTCAGACTACAACGAAGTGGCAGCCACTTACTGATAGTACTTGTCTTCCGCACAGATGGCGGTGGCGTGCCTAACGGGACTCAACAGTCGGCGTTCATATTCCTGGAGACGATACTCGAAGAGACTTCCGACGATCTGCAGAGCGAGTCTGACAGATCGGGCCATGCCGGATGGCCTGACAGTGACTCCGACACCGAAAGTGTGATTCATGTCCCTCACAGCAACGGTACGTGACCTTCCACATTAATGGCCGAGCGAGTCGCTCTCTTAGAAGTTCAAACGAGCCGAGCCTGGCTTTATTAGATAACAATGTCGATCCGATTATATATCCCATTCCCCACGTTGCGGTGTCATGACATCAGTGTCTTTACTTGAGTTAAGGATCTCGCACCGAACGGTTTGGCATGTTGGATACACCGGTTCTCGTGAGATCACCGAAGTTAAGCAACATTGCGGTGGACCAAA
>QKMV01001041.1:0-17915 GCA_003287335.1 Lednia tumana
TACTAACAAATTTCAAACTTTCGTATACTACAGCAAAAATGTCCACATTACTTAAAAATAATAATTACAATGACAAACGGTTTCGCGAAACGGCATTCTTTCAAATGGCGTAACGCAGGGCAGATTTGCATGCAACCTTTCGACTGCAAATTCCTCTACCAAAGGACTATTTCGAATTATTATTTTCACTCTCGTTTCGGTTTCGATCTAAAAGCTACCACAAAGTTTAAACACGATTTCAGGGACAATACGAGAAGATGAAACCATCCACGCGCAAGATATTAGACTGGCGAGACTATTTCAGCTAAACATGGCCCCTAATAATGAATAAACGTGTCCCAGCTACCCAAGCTTGATTGTCGAGACAAACGCATTGTGTACAAACTTGCAAACTCACCCAACAACTTTATTGCTGTTGCATTCTCCAACATTTCCATCAACTTTTCGCTCGCGCAAGACATCTCTACTTCAAGGCTCTTTCCCAAATCAGTCTCATTCATTTCGTTTCCCAGCCTAGCCCGGTCCGGTCCCAAAACATGAAGCAAAAGCGCTATTACAGGATCGTCGCCAATTTTGGACCAACTATGAGATTACAGCTATGGTTCCAATCAGGCGACTCCGATTACGGCAATTCTCCCCTATCAGGTAACCTGGTTCGCGAACCGGGTGTCAGGCCAACTCTTTACCACGGCCGGTTTGCCAAGATGGCAGCGCAGCGCGCGGTCTCCGCCCGAGGTTCGTGGAACCGGGCCGCGTTAGACCGGCGGCGGACCCCTAAGGTACCTCAGTTGCGGCGTGAACGAGAGAAAGGAAGAGTTCATCGAGTCGCAACAGTGCGGCTCGAGCAGGCAGGCGACGCAAAAGAGGGCCACCAGCGCCATCTGGAATGGCAGCGCCGAACGCATGATGCGCCACAGCCACGAACGGCTCTTGTCCGGGTCGTCGTCGTCGTCGTCGTCACCGACCAGCGACGCGTTCACGTTCGCGCCAAGCATCTGGCGCTTGTTGATGGACGAGCGACGGCTGCTTCTGCAACGAGAAGAACAATCGACTTGATTAGGTGGTGTTTAACGACGCACTCGAGCTGTTACCCTGTGGTACTGGTCTATTGGCGTCGGTGGCTGATAGGTTGATAATAAGGGGGATGATAAACCATGATGTATGAATGCCATTTGTTTTCTTGTAGTTCCATCTCACTTCATTACCGTTGTAAGCTTTGTAGTAATCCCACAATTGCATTCTGTGCATGCCATCAATCAATCAATCAATCAATCAATCGATCAATCAATCAATCAATCAATCAATCACTCACTCACTCAATCCGTCAGTCAATCAATCAATCAACCTCGTAGCCTAAATCTTCCGAAAAGCACCAAGGGGACCACCGCTGAACGTCCTATTCGAAGGACGGTACAACTCTAACAGCAGCACTGACCCGTGCTGTCGAGAGGTTGATGGCAAGGGGGAGTGAAGGCTGCTTTTGTAGCTACAAACCCTCCAACCTATCTCCCGAACAGAACTGGGTCGAATACAACGAAGCTTGACAGACTACCGTACTCGTGTAAAATGTTATTTTGACGTGTTTGAACGTTGGTGCACCTACGATTTCCATTCGAGCGTCCATAAATCTGTGTTATTTAACGTTGACTATGGGATGGCTAATTATTTGACAACATGTTATCGTTATAGTCAGATGCTCGCGCTAATGGCACAGTTTCTAGTTTTTAAGCGGCAATTCGCATTCAACGCGAACCGTTTGACGAAGAAATAACTTCTCGCTCTCTCTCCATTCTCTCTGGTGCCGAATTTTTTGCTTATTTAGTCACACATTAAGTTAATTTACACACATGCGACTAACGGGATGAGAAGCGCAATCCATAACTACCCGTTCTGTTTAATGAGACACACAAACACTGGTGGTACCAACATAACGTGATTAAGCACACGAACGATGGATATCGTCACGTTGCCACGTACGTACTTGCGATCAACCAGGCAAGGGCATTTCAAGAAAGCACGCCGTTTTCCGTCCCACATCCGGATCCACGGCGCGGGAATTCCTCGGCGGGACGATGCATTAAAACTTATTTTTAACGTGTCGTAAAAAGCCGAACAATGCATCGAAAAATTCGGGATCGTCGCGCGCGATTTACGATTACCCAATCACGCTGACGACATTAAGTGTCTGCTGTAAACAATTTTCAGTATTTTCAACAAGTTTGAATCACCATTAAAATAACACATTCGAATACTTTTTAACTGTGACCCATCAGAAATGATTTAAATTGTGACCACACTAGATAACTGTGAAAGTAACAAAACAGCATAGAGAATAAATAAAATTTCTGAGCTCTCATAGCTCTCTGCACCCCCTGGCTTTTCTTCTAGGTCGAAACACCGGCATCAATAACCTCGCGATGCCCAACACTAACACTAACACAACATCAACCCGCAATTACAAACGCACGATCGCCGTGTGACACCGTGCTCATCGATCGCCTCCCCCGACCCGCTCCACAACGACGACGGCGACGTCGAGAGCGCCGCGACGGCAATGCAGCACGTCCTTTAACTAGCCTGTAATGACGCGGCTGGCGAGGCGTCGCGACGCATAGAAAGCACCGGTTTACGCCGCGCGACGCGGACACATGCACCGACGCCCGCGGTAACGGGCCGGCCGTACGGGCATTAGCCGAGCCACCCGGAGGCTCGAGATGAAATTTCAGACATTTCATTACGAAATCATATCGTACTCGCGGCGTTTTACGGTCTCGTGCAGAGGAGGAACGATACTTTTTATACGAGATAGTTGGTGGGCGAAAAAGATTTCGAGGGTCGTCAATGTGGAAGGTTTATGGGAGGTGGTGCGAAACTTTTATTTTGGCAAATTTCGCGAGTTTTCAGGAACTGCTTGGCGGAAATGTGTGTTATGCAAATCGTGCAACGAGCAGAACGGCGAGCCTAACCGCAAAATGAAGATTTTAGAAAAACATGCCCTTGTGACGTCACGGCACAGAGGTGAAATCAGCGGGTGGACTGTATGTGGGTATCCGGACGGTCAAACGAATGGCAATCGCCGATAAGGTACACGCCTGGAATCATAAACCGGCCGATAAAAGAGATAGCAGATCACGTTTGTTACGTTGAAACTCATTGACTCCGGCTATGTCTATCTCCCTCTCAGTGACCGTTTTCCGTTTCCAGAAGTGTTGTACCCAAAACCTGAGTCCGTCATGTGGGTTTTAGACACATACATCATACATGCTTCGCCTATCTGTAGTTTGTGATAAAAACATTTACAGAGTCGATTACTACTGGGATCAAATGTGTTTCTTAATCTCAAGCCGAGCAAACGAACCTGCAAGGAAATTGTGATCAATTGGCGACGTCACAGTGCGTTTGTTGAAAGTTTGGTTTGGCCGCTCGGTTTGCGGTTCGGAACGCAGTCAGAGCGAGAAGCAAGATTGTTCAAAGATATCCAATGGGCATCCCATGCTTTTTATTTGCAGGCAGAAACAAACAATATTGCGCAAAATTCCATCGAATGTCGCAATTTCTATGTTCCGTGATCTTTGATTTCAACAAAAATGATAACAGACCGGGTTTGAATGCTAAAAAATTCACCTAAAGCTAGAATTCAATCTCAGTTTTTAACCAGTTTTTCGAACACGAGTGCCAAGATTAAGAGACAAGACACGAGTGTAAAGAATTCAAACTGTGGTTCCCTATTTTCCCGGGCGTCGATGATAAGTCGGGCTTGAGATTCATTTAACTTTTGAGCAAGTTCATTTGTATTATATTGTGCGTCGGGCTCGCCGCACGCATCTCGGAAGTGTTACACGCACAATGCGCCTCCGTCTGTCCGTCCGTTCACCGGCCATCCTGCGACGGCGTACCCGTGGACCACACAGATGGAAGGGAGCAAGAGTTAATAAGTAATCGAATTTAATTTACTTTTACGACGGCAAAGCGGCACCTATAATTATCTCTCGCGGTCGCTGCCCATGCCATGCCATGCCATCCCATGGGGTAGGCAGGCAGGCAGGCAGGCAGGCGGAAAGCGGGCGACTCTTTTGTTGTGCTGTGCCCAAAGGCTTCTGCGTGGGGCGTTCTGACAAGCCTAACTCCATCTATCCCATCTATTCCATGGCATTGCGATCGGGATCGGGATCGGGATCGGGACCGGGATCGGGATCGGGATCGGGATCGGGACCGGGACCCGCACTTAGTAACTGTTTGTCGTCTGGAAGATTGGTAGAATTCAGCCACTAAGAACAAACGTTTACAAACAATTTTTTTTTTAAACTTAGTAAAACAGCTAAGAATCCCAATAAAAAATTCGCAACTTTTCGCGAACTGTTCTGTCAGGAGCTTCTGACGGAAAATAAAACGCGAAAGAGAACTACACACAAAATCAAGTCCAAGCAAGACCTACAGAAAATTATCTTATTGACCTAGTGATAATAAAAAAAATCTCAGAAGATTAGGAAGTAGACATTTTCCTAAAGAAATGTATAGCACACGTTTCGATTCTATTTCGATCTATTGGATTGTTACTGTGTTGGGTTTTTTAGACTTGACCGAATTTCCGTTTTATCTTATCGCACCGCTTGCTATTATAATGTTTAACTGTTCGGCCTGCTTGGGTGACATCGCGTAATGTGCAATGAGTCGAGAGGCTGCATGCAAGCTGCAAAGTGGTCTCGATTAGTCAGTCATTAGTCGGAATTAGGTGTTAAGTAGGCGTAAAAATGTAAAATAACGTCGTTATGCTCTTTTTTTTTGAAAACGTCGTTATGCGTTTACAGTATCAGTTTATTTTCAGACAATAACAGACTAAAAAAACGACTTATTTTCCCTATCAAAATATGTCCTGGCGAAGTAAAACTACACTTGTGATCCTGAAATAATTCTCCATCCGTAAACATTATGGAGAACGTCATCTGAACTTGAGTCACGTTGCCTATTCTGGGCTCTACCGTTCAATAGTCAGGGGATCAGGGCCAGCCACATTAAAAAAATCCACAAAAAACTATAATTAATCGACTCATTTCGAAAGAAGTAAAAATACCGACAATTTAAAACTATAAGATTTGAATAAACTTCCCGGTTAATTATTTATCGATAAATTCAGATTACCGCATGCGCAGTCAGATAGGTCGGTAAGCGACAGCGCCGGGGCGGGAGCTTTGATACACGTGTAGTGAACTTCACGTGAGATACTTCTTGCTTCTTGCAGCGCAGCTCTCTCATTTGCATCGTGATATTAATGACACCCGAATCTCGAATTCGGTTGAACGCTGCCCACGGCGGGGTCAGCGCGCAGCGTGAACCGAGCGAACTACAAAACAACCCCCTTCAATCAGTGGCGAAGCGTGAGTCTGTCAACTGGGGAGACCGAAAATATTTTCACAGGCAACACTTGCACATATTTCTACGTTGATCATGAAACCATTCCAGTTTGCTTATCTTTAAAGTTGTCAATAATAATAACTCATCAACACTGGCACTACTTCCACCTCCATATCGATAATTAGGGTACTTGATCGGATCTTTAATAAATCACACGCGAAAATGCCAAATCAACGCTCCCATGGTAACCAGCAAGCAGTTGGGAAAACAGCGTGAACTGCGCTTGTTTACCCATTCAAACGCGAAAAAGCGTTGTAAATTGAAAAAAACAGCTACAATAATATACATTTCTTTAAAAACATGTCTACTTCCTAATCTTAGCACAAGTTTTCAAAAAAACTGTTTACTAAACTGGGTAAAACCGCCAAAAAGTCCGCTAATAATTTCCCAATGTTTCGCGAACAGGATCATGCTTACACAACAGTTCGCGAAACGTTTAGAATTTATTAGTGAATTTCGTAGCAGTTTTCCCCAGTTTAGTAAGCAGTTTTTTTGAAATCTACAATGTTAATCACAGACAGGTCATTTCTCCTGGTCTTTAGGGCAGACAGTGTCTACCTCGTCTCCCCTGACACTTCGCCACTGGCTGCAATCATTCAACCCCCGACCCGGTTGCTACCCAGCGCGGCACTCAGTAGGCCCGCGTGCATAATTCCGATATTAAAACCAAGTCAACTCGGCTCCAGTGATTTATCTCGGCTGTACGGGAGAGCAGACTTGCGTATGAATCGCCTTAGAAAAGTCGTACAATGGCTTTCGAGCTCCTCGAAATGCGAGTCGCGACACCAAAATACCTACCTGTAGCGTGTTTAAGTGTCTGGGGGTGAGAAACGCGTTGTACTCTTGTCGCCTTGCCCAGCGAACGGGCCGCACACCCGACGATGTGGACAATGCGATCGATTTGTTCGATAATATCTAGAGCACCACGGGAATGCCACGGACGCATTGACAAGGGAGCGCGGAGAGTCTTCGCGATACGACATTTCAAACGAACGCAAAAGGTTCCTCGTGACGTACGCGATTAAATTAATCAAACCTCAGACTACGTGGCGGGTATCACAAGAAGTCGAGCGTCAATTAGTTATATTCCGATTAGCGCACAGCGTTCAGAATTGTGGATTTCGCGCTGTCTGCCGTGTCGAATCGCACCGAGATGCGACCGTTCGCGGACCGGCCGTTAGCCGGGTGACTGTCGGAGGGCCGAAGGAGGCACGACTATAGCGGGAGAGGTCACCGCGAGAGGATCACGTCCACGGCTCGCAGGGTCATCGCCGACGGTCGGGGTCCTGGGTTCTGTTCGGTCTGGTCCGGTGTGAAACCCGGTCCACTGCACGGACGGCTAAGTGAATCCCGCGGGCCGACAAGCCGAAATACGGTACAACTTGCTGGCCGCGGCTTCGCGCGTGATTTATTCGAACGCTTTTGTTAGCACAGTTCGAGACGATTCCACGCATGTCATATAAATGCGTGGTTTAATCTGGGAAGTTATGAGACTTGTCGTGTGGGTAATTTGACTTAATTATGGATCTCCTAATCATTTGTAACTGCTTCTGGAGGAATCTTGCCACTGAAGTATTTTTTAGGAAGCTGTGCACCAATAAATCGTTGCTTCCAACACAAGCTTTCGAATCGAAATAGGGAAGCGGGGTTTCATAAAATGGTTCAAGCTTTTGTACTCCCATAAGAAATAGCACAGACGGAAAGTTCGAATTACAAAAACGCTCCTAAAAACTATTGCCATGGATCATAACAAACAGCTTTGAACCTTTCTGTACGTTTCCTGATTGATTTCCAGCTCGAAAATTAAGTTTTTTAAAATGTTTTTTAAATGGACCACTAGCGTTCCAGAGGCGATCAACATTGGGGGATTTTTAACACCATTAGAAAAGCATTGTCCCCCAACGTTGATTGACTCTGGAATTCCTTGATCACTAGTCGTCCATTCCGTGTGTAATTTTTGGGGCGATATCGGTGCATAGCATCTTCTAGGCAGTGAAATTTTCTCGAAGATGCCATACCTTCTAAAAACCACTCCATTCCACGGCGCAGGAGAAACAATACGCTGCGCTCGCCACAAATTTAGCAAAACATGCAATTTGCTTTCAAACGATTTTGATTATTATTTTAAGTGATTTTCAAGCTTGACATCAATCGGAAAACGTACCAAATGGTTTACATCGGTTTGTTATGGCATTTTCATTCATGGGATTGGTTTTTGAGGAAGTTATTGTGATTTGAACGATCTTGATTTGAACGCCTGCACTATTTCTTTTGGAAATGAGAACTTTTGAACCGTTTTCTGAAATTACGGTTTCCTAATACCGTCAGGCAAGTTTTGGTTTATGATGATTATCAAAAACCGTATTTGTTTTAGATAGAATCGTAAAAAAAGCCAATAGATACTCTTGAGACGTTTCATCGACGTCGTCAAAAGCCCATTGTCTTCTGTTCTCGATTGCGTCCGGCTTTAGAGATCGTGATTTCGAAAAGAGCAAGCAGAAAATCAGCGCAGTGTTTCTGTGAAGACGCCGAAGACACTCGTCAATCAATTTGATACGCCACGAGTCCCAAAATATCGCGCGTGGGTGTGGGAAAAAGTGTTAATGGTTATTAAATCACCTGTCAAATAACACGTATTGGAAAAACTTCACGATCTTCTGTCAAATCATGATTGATCAGGAGGATCGCGGATCGCCGTTATGCGCAGCCGCGCGCGTGATTTATGATTATCGATCATCGCGGGGTCGCGGACAACCAATTAAAAGAATGACGTTATTGAACTTGAAATCTGATCACGTCGAAGAATTAAAACGTAAAACGATATTGTCTTTAATTATGGAACCACTGGGAGGCCGTGTGGCGGCCTACTAATGTACGTCTTATTGAATTACGATTGTTTTCACATTTAATTAAACACATTTTTGTGAGGCGAGCAAAAAATTAACACGACTTTGGAATTGGTTGTTCGAGAGAGGTCAACAAACGATGAAGAAATAATGACGTACTTTTCAAACGGGCCACGCAAAATAGTCGTCGGATATCAAAGCGTAATTTGCACATGTCGTAACTTCAATCCAAAAATTGTCTCGCTGGGTATGGGTAGTAGTCAAGCCAAAATTCATCCAAGTTCCCAAAAAAAATTGGTAACCACTACCGAAGCCTAACATATAGTTGCTCTATACCTAATAAGAACTGTCGTTACATTTACAAACGCATAACAGAACATAGTATACCGTTTACATATCTCTATTAGAAAATAAGTAGTGTCAACTCAGAAATGCGTGGTTTGGCTGAGGACGCGAAAGTACAGACCACACAGACATAGAGACATAGAATTCGAGCAGTCTTCAAGCTTAACATGTTTCAATTGAAATTACTTAGAACGGGGCATATGCATCTAGCTTTTGAGTCTCTTTCTTACGTTCAGCTTCAAATCAGAACAGACATCCTTTTTTCCTGAAATAATATATTTGAAGCTTGCTATACAGTCGTGTTACCATAAGGTTTCCAAGGCCTAAACGGCTATATTTCAAGCTTGCTATACAGTCTTGTTACTATAAGGTTTCCAAGGCCTAAACGGTTATATTTGAAGCTTCTTAGCAAAAGTGCACTGCTGGAAATATGCTAAAAATATTTGATTCCAAATCTGTGCTGCTGGTTGTTTCATTTCCACGCTCATTAAAACGTGCTAAATACAAGTTTTTGAATAATTAATCACAAAAAGTAATATGGTTGGAAAATGCAATCAGTATCGCCCGCTATGCTATATCTACCTGAATTAATTCAGCGAGTTTTTTTTTACGGTTGGCACCACTACTCCTAGTGTTATAAGCATTTAGAAATCTCAGCAGAGCCCGTTTTGAACGAGTTGGTTAATTACCTCGGTGATGGCTTGGGCTTCGGGGTCGCCGCCACCGGAACCGCCATTGCGGGCGTCGCGACGCCTGCTGCACGCGCTTCGACGCAGACGGCGGTGCGCACGATCAGGTCCTTGCACGTTGTCTGCAGCCCGCGCAGCTCGCTCTCCGTCTGCTCGATGCGCTGCGCAAACAAACATACAAACCGTCAGCACAATAACACGACCTACCGCAAATTGTGTTTGGTGTACGACAACGCTTAGGAAGCAACACTGCACACGGAATTTAGAACGAAAACATAAAAAAGCATTCGGCGGAACGTAAATAAAGGGTCCGAGACGTTGAGGTACACTCATAGAATCAGAAATTAGCCGATAAAAGAGAGCAGATCACGTTGACACCATTGAAACGCATAGTATAGTCTTTGCTTTAGTTAAGAGTCCACGGAATTTTGATATGCTTTAATTCTCGCACTTGTAAGTATCTATATTAACATCCCGAACATGTTGTCTATCAGAATAGATGGGTCTGGCTATGTTGTCAAATATCTCGTAGACCAAGTGCAACCCTCACATGCCATATTGGTATACCTATAATTGATGGGTTGGGGAGGCAATTTGGTATTTGGCAACACAGCTCTGTGCTCGAGTCAGCGACCAAGTCATTACTGGTATAAAACCCGAGTCCTGTCAAATAAAAATTGATTTCAATAAAGATAAACCGAATCCCCTCTAATTCCTTGCACTCCTAACTAAAGCAAAGACTATAACTAGCTTTGTCTATCTATATCTCTCTCTCTCTTGTAGTACTTGTGTCCTACTTGTAGTACTGTACTAGTACCGCAGAACTCCAGTAAGCGGTTCCTGCAGGCTATTCTAATGGGCCTGACAACCGCCTAATCGTTACCGATAGACTTCTCGTCGTATCTCGCAGTCGCAGCGAGAAAAGTTATAGGATAAGGCCAAACAAATCGCTGCAAGGTTTCCGAACAAGTGTACACCAATTGCGAGGTTGTCGAATCTTGGGGTCGATATTGTGAGGTTAAAAATATATGTTTACAGTCTTGGCTTGATCTTTGAGATATATCGACGAGATCCTTTTGGATATCGCGTTAAGAATACAGAAATCTTCGCAAGAATCTTCACAAGAACTCAAGTGTGTCGCGGCATTTAAAAATATTTCAGTGGGTCGTTACGTAACCGCAGCCAACCGACTGACCAGGGCAAACAAATCACTGCAGGGTTCTCAAAAAAACTGTTAATTAACCGGGTATCACTGCCAAGAACTTCTAACAAACAAACTCCCGAAGTTTTGCGAACTATACTGTAGGACTCACAGGCGAATGTAGGAAGCCTACAGTACAGTTCGTGAAACGTTAGGAGTTTGTTTGTTAGAAGTTCTTGGCAGTGATACCCAGTTAATTAACAGTTTTTTTGAAAACTAGTGCTAAGATGAAGAAAAAGACACGAGTCTAACGAAATGAATCACTGCAGGGTTGTCGATCACGCGTCGACAAATTGCGAGGTTGTCAAACTTACCATTGCCATGTTGAGCAGCACGGCGCTCCCGGGTGCCAGGACGGTCTCCAGATGCCTTGCCAGACGTCGCAACGCCTCCAGGCGTCGCTCCCGCTCGCTGAGCTCCTGTTCGGAGCCTTCGTCCGAGATGCCGCTGTCGCTCAGCGAGCCCTCCGTGCTCAGCGTCGACGTCAGCAGCGGGCTCGCGTTGCCAATGGCCGTGCTGTCGTCCACTAGCGTCGCGTTCTGAAGCAAACAGGTAGAAATGTGGCATGAAATCGCGGTCAAATTTTATTAACTGCAACCCGTGTGGTTGCGTTGACGTTGGATGGCATTTTTTATGAGTTCAACGACGCAATCTATGGTTAGCTCTGCGTATCCAGTGTCTTTTATCGAGCTATTAGCGAATACCTCGGACAATACTGGTTTTGGGGAGCCCGTGGTTGGTTATTTGTAAGTGTTTGAAGGTGTTTGCTCTGTTTTTTGAAAGTCTTGCGGCTCTGACGGCGTGGACATGTTCAGGCGGAGCATTTAAAACAGAGGAAACGCTTACAAACGAAACAGTTTTTCAACAAACACCAATTGCGTTCCATCAACTTCTATTAGGAATAAAATTACTTCCGAGTCATGGAACTATCCTTTAAAACCCAGATTTTCTATGACAGCTTGGAATAGACGCACTTTAGACAGTCTGACTGGTGCACCTACAGTCTCTCTATCCCTGCGGCCTGATCATTTGACGAAGGTGTATATGACCTGAAGTCCAGCTCAACTGATTTCCCTCTACTTTTTCCCCTTGTAAACGGATAATCTCTTGTTCAGTTATTGACTCTGAAATAGTCAGAGTGCGAAGAGCTAGATTTTGACAACGAAATCCAATGGGACCCGTACGTTTTATGTGGGAGGAAACAACTGATCATGCGTCGAAAGCGACCGACAATCTCAAACTGCGATTCCCCACGATAAGTTCAACAAAATCGTGCGGATAGGCCGGATTATGGGGGTGGAGTGGGGACGAAGGTTCTGCAGGGATAGCCGCGCCGTAACGTTTCTAGTTCTGATAACATGTGCACGCTATATTTCACGGCGACATGGATTGATTGCGCAAACGATTCGTATTTATGTTATTTTAGGGGAGAAGTAAACCGGGATTCCGAAAGTTTCGACTCACGAGTAAAAGATCCCCTCGCCAAAAATCTGGGTAGCTGCTTTACGCATTAACACGGCGAGTCGCGCAAGAAACCTTGATCGGACCTATTTTTGTATACATCTGCTAGCTCTTCCGTTGAAAATAGTCTGTGAGAGTAAGCGATGTAGTCGAAGACAAAATAATAAACTAGGTCAATGCGGAAGGACTTAACTTCAAATTTACTTTCGTTCTTCTATTATTGCTATCTAAAAAGGCGCAAACCAAGCGTTTACGACCCTTAGGCCCTTTTGGGCAATTTGGGAGCAAAATATTGGAAACGGCTTCCGAAGAGCCCTAGTTTGTTCCTTCACCTCCAACTCTCTCGCTTAAGTCTATCCTTAGCGACAGAGCCAGCAGAGGTGCGCAAACATTCGTCTGCACGTCATATTCCATGCGCAGTACTCTCGAATTCCAAAACATACCGACAGGCTAATTGAACGCGGCTTCCCGTGCAGGCGGGCCATTTTCCGACGGCCGAACACAAACATGTACCAGTTATTTGCTGCACGTCAATATCAGCTCTGCCGCAGAGTCCGTGTAGGTCATCGGAGCCATGCGGAAAAGCGCGCGTGGTCCAACAGAGGAGGAGGCCAGGCTGGCGGGGTCGAAATTGGTTTAGCGAGCTGCGACTCGGGGAGTACGTGGCGCTGAATTGGGTGAGGGTTAAGACCGGGGGCCGCGCGTTAATCGTGCAGCCGTCTCATCGCAACTTCTGGTCACGTCGACCGAACAGAGATAACCCACCCACTCACCCACCCACCCACTCAACCCGTGCCACGGCTATATACCCTTTCTCTCTGGGCCTAGAGAGCGCGCGCCCCGGAATCAGTGGGGAAAATACAAATTTAATATCGCGGTTTTTGGAGGAGAAAATTATGCCAACTGCCGGGTGGTTGGAGTGCGCTTTGGCGCTCGGAAAAAGAGGTCGGCGTCGAATAGTCGGCGAACAGAAGCGGTAGCCCCCGCCCGCCCGCGCGCGCGTGTATGGAAACTGCGTTTTCTAATTCGATTTCGAGGTCGCCGTTTCGCGGGATATGCTTTTCGTTCCGAGAACAGCGTGCGCGCGGCAAAGGAAATTATTTAGATTGGATTAGCTCGGCGAAAATTGCGTGACACTTTTCACAAAAAAAACAAAGGCGCGCGCTGGAATATTGCGTTTTTTTTGCGCCCGGGCAAAGTCTACTTTCGGTGCGGCGTCGCGCCGAGAAAAAAGCGCCGACTGCCGAGTACGTCGAGCCATAAATGCACTTCCGTGCGATTGACCTAATAACCGGTAAAATAATAAGGACTAGCCGAGTTAACCGCGCCGAAACGCGCCGGCCCGAAAGTTAAATGAGAAATTACTCGAGCTCCATTTGTTGCCAGCGAACGAGTCGACACTCCCCACATGTTGTTCCGATCGTGTTGATTGTTTTCACTTTTATCGACGTCCCGCGACTTGAGATGCTGATCGCCTCTCCGAGAACACGCTACTAACATTTCTGTAAACCTCGCCCGGTACACGACGGGCGTCGCGGGGTTGGCGTCGGGAGGGTGAGGGTGGGGGGGGGGGCGTCGTTTGGTATGCGGCACCACACGTTTCATTATTGGCCGGTCGGATCGTTGCTCCGCTTCCTGGAGGGCTCTTGCCTGGCTCGATCGGCTTCCTGGTTCCAAAAAACCCCACTGCGAGCGGCGACCGTCAAAGGAGCTCACGAGAACAACGGCCAGCGCCCACTTCAGGCAAGAACGACTGGAACGCTCGTCAACGGACCACGGCCCTGTTTTCGACTTATATTTTAACGTACACTCGTTTTACAAGGAGAGCATACGTTTCCGCCACGGTCGATGGTGGCAGTTAACACAGGAAGGTATGGCTAGAGAGCCTATTTTGTGGGTGTAATGCAGTATGCTCTCTCACAGTACTCTATTTACTGGGAGAGCATACTCTTCCGCCAGGGGCGATGGTGGCAGTTAACACAGGGAAGGCATGGCTAGAGCCTATTTTGTGGGTGTAACGCAGTATGCTCTCTCACAGGATAGAATGCATTATTTGTGCCGTGGGTTGCCCTGCGATATCTATTTTGCCAATCGACGCAATACATAATTTTCATTGTTTTAATTGCTATTCAAGAGTCGATAATGACGATTAAAATTTGTTTTGCATTTCGCAAAAGGATACGTTTTTGGTTAGTACTTTTGACTCTAGAAGGGTTATTTTGAAAATGATCTTTACACTGCAATTTTTTAAGATACTCGCTTTCCTTTCTGTCCATAAAAGTACAGGGAAATAGTATCATATAAAGGGCTATGATTCGACGCTTTCAAATATAAAGAAGACCGTTATTGCGAATCACAGTTGTAGTTTTCGCACTAAAATTTGGCCCAAAATCATTTGTTTTCTCTCGTATAAAAAGCACCGCGTAGATCTCGATGCGCCACAATCTTCCTCCTCGCTTTAACGATGATTCCCTATGCGCAAGGCATGGCATCAACAATGCGCTAAAATAAGAGAGAAAATCGGGCGCCAGTCAAATTACCGGTGCCAATTTTACGAACTGCTAAAGAGATTTTGTAATCATTAAGAGGGTAATTTCTTTGTTGCCCAGTGTATTTCGTTAGTTGCTTGATACTTTCTGTCGACCGTCTTTCTCATGGTGTGTGGCTTTCCTCGG
Organism: Lednia tumana; assembly: GCA_003287335.1. Lineage (NCBI taxonomy): Eukaryota > Metazoa > Arthropoda > Insecta > Plecoptera > Nemouridae > Lednia > Lednia tumana. Next base: position 14,630 of record QKMV01001041.1, read on the forward strand.
TGGTTTCCACGACCTTTCCAGTGAAGGCTGGGGTAGTTCCTCTTGCACAGCATAGCCATCTCCTTTCAGCTGTCTTTCCGAATTCCCGACCCCTCCCAAAAATTCGTCAAATCCGCTTGGGAACTCGGGTGATTCCTTTCGATTGATTTTTGATGTTTAAAGACGCACTCGACCTATCACCCTGTGGCATAGGTCACACAGCGTGGGTCAATGATAGTTTGATATTAAGGGTGATGATGAACCTAACAGAGGGGAACCCCGGAGCCAACACGTAGCCTACTCCTGTCGAAAATCACCAAGGGGACCACCGCTTAACGTACAACTCGAAGGACGGTACAAATCGAACAGTATGTGCTTCGTTCACTAATACGTTCTGTCGAGAGGTTGTTGGCAAAGAGAGTGATTCTGTTTTACTAGCTGTAAGCCCTCTAACCTCTCTTCCGGACAGAGAAGCACCTTGGTACCCATCCAGCCTTTGGCCCACCGCAATGTTGCTTATATTCGGTGATCTCACGAGAACCGGTGTATCCAGCATGCCAAACCATTCGGTCACCCAAGACCCAGCGCAATGTTGCTTAACTTCGGTGATCTCACGAGAACCGGTGTCTCCAACATGCCAAACCGTTCGGTCGAGTGGTTCCCTGCCCCAAATGCAAGTCCTCTGAATGGCGTTTCGAACGAATCAAACAATGAATCAGAAGCGGTGCAAGACAAATATAATCCCACGCCACGGAAAAGCGCATTTAGTTACCCGTGCAACTTCGAATAAGTAGCCATTCCAATGACGAACGGCCAATAAAATCTTTAAGTTCCGCGAATGCAGCGCGCATTTAATTCGAAAAAACAAACGCGCCACGCAATCTTTTGTATCGCTCGAGACGCCTAACGCAAATTGCCCCATTACGTTTGTGTCACTCCATTGACTCCCAACTTACACCACGCAAAAACATCGAGAGCGCCCGCCCGCCCGCCCGCTGGAGCAGCCAACGTTGCCAACGCCACCAGCATCTCGCCACGACGTAGCAGACATATCGGCTTGTTTTAACAGCATTTTACTTTATATGCAAATCAGCTCGCAGCCATACGCCGCGAGACTCGAGCAAGGAAATGGAGCTATGCAAGGAAATAAACGTTCTCAATCTACTTGTGCTTGCAGACTAATAAATCATGAACATTACATACTACTTCTGTCTAATAATCCATGTTATATAATATGGTGGAGTGGAGGTGATATTCACGGGGTATATATTTGCATGTCTCGCGCAGATGCATTGGCATTCCAGGGAATATGTACGCGCGATGAAGTACGACTCCCTCGGGACGCTGCAATTCCTCGATGCGCGATACTATGCAAGACTTGGGAGTTTCGGGAACGCGACGGGAAATTCCCGCAGTGGAAAACGACGATTTAATAACGCGGCGTGCTAAACACAAGGACAGGAATCGGACTTCTAATCTAACGCCACTCGGGGCGAATCTAGTGGCAACTGGAAAAATCCATCCATTTTTTAATTTATTTTAAATGCTGCAGTCAAACTGTAAGCGGCAGAGACACCACACTTGGTTCATTCCATGGGGAATGCAACGGGTTTTCTGACAAATTTTATTTGAAAATGTAAATTACCTTACTTTTTGTTAAACGCAGGTTTATTGCGATTGTATCTATTTTTTTTTTTACTAACACCTTATTGTAACAAAAAGTTACTAGAATAAAAACTTCCAATACATTTCGTCAGAAAGCCGGTTGAATTCTCTGTAGAATGAACCAAGCTTGGTGGCTCGGTCACTTACAGGTTGACTGCAGTAATTAAAATAATCTGCAAATTGGGTAGGTTTCTCCAGTAGTTAGTAGATTCACCTTATACATTTAAGCAGTGCGACCATCGGAAGAAAATCTGGCCCTGCATAGAAGTGTGTCTCGAATGTCTTCTAGCAAGTAATTTATAACGCCAATGGCAATTCCTAGCTGCAAGCGGATGAGCGTGTTGTGCATACGTTTCTCGTGAGATCACCAAAGTTAAGCAGCATTGTGCGCACTTAAAATATCGATATGTGAACGTTCATTACAATTTCCAAGACCTCAGTTCTGTTCGGGAGAAGGGTTGAAAGCTAGTAAACCAGCTTTTCTTCCCTTGATATCAACCTCTCAATAGCGCGGAATAGTGGAGGATTCGCTGTTCGAGTTGTACCGTCCTTCGGAAGGGACGATAAGCGGTGGTCCCCTTGGTGCCTTTCGGCAAGAGTAGGCTACGTGCCGGCACCCTAGGCCTTGAAAACCTTGTGGGAACAAGACTAACAAGCTTCAAAAATGGCAACTTAGGCCTTGGAAACCTGAAGGTAACAAGACTGTATAGCAAGCTTCAAATATGGCCGTATAGGCATTGGAAACCTTATGGTAACAAAACTGTATAGCAAGCTTCAAATATAGCTGTTTAGGCCTTGGAAACCTGAAGGTAACAAGACTGTATAGCAAGCTTCAAATATGGCCGTTTAGGCATTGGAAACCTTATGGTAACAAAACTGTATAGCAAGCTTCAAATATGGCTGTTTAGGCCTTGGAAACCTGATGGTAACAAGACTGTACAGCAAGCTTCAAATATGACAGGTAAAGCCTTGAAAACCTTAAGGTAACGAGACTGTATAGCAAGCTTCAAATATAGCAGTTCAGGCCTTGGAAACCTGATGGTAACAAGACTGTACAGCAAGCTTCAAATATGGCCGTATAGGCCTAGGAAACCTGGTGGTAACAAGAGCGTAGGCATTCTAGGGTCTTAATAACGGATAGTGCGACCTCTGGTGGCATTACCTGGCAGAGTGCCTCGTGCCGACGTTCCCGCTTCTCGGATAGCACCTTGGCGACGTCACGGATTGACGTGGCCACATCGGAAGTGACGTCACCGCCTTGCAGCGCCGAGTCGAGCATGCGCAGTGTGGCCTGGTCGGTGCGCAGCGCGAGCTGCAGCTCAGACAGGTGGGCGTCGAACTGCTGCAGGCTGGTGAACACGGACTGGAGGTGGGTCAGCCGCTGCGACACGCTGCGCAAACGAGGGACGAACAAGAACACGCCGTTAGAGAAATAACGCAATAGGGCGACTGGGCGTTAGCTTAAATGTAGAACTGCGTCGATCTGTCGCTGTTTCATGGCACATCTCACCAGTTCTACGTAAAAAATAGACAACATTCAAAAAGGCTTAATCCAGAGTCAATACGGACTTTTAAAAATGTAACCCCATAAGAAAAGCATTACACACACGATTTTAATCGTCTCTGGAATGACTTTTTGAAT
>QKMV01001042.1:0-17913 GCA_003287335.1 Lednia tumana
AAGAAGAAGAAGAAGAAGAAGAAGAAGAAGAAGAAGAAGAAGAAGAAGAAGAAGAAGAAGAAGAAGAAGAAGAAGAACCAAAATTAAAACTTTTGACTTGTCCGTGGGAGTGTCATATTTTAGCTTGTATCCGCAAAATACGTTGGTTAGGCAAATCTGATTGATGACATGAGAACTGCTCTTCTCCTATAAATCGAAAGACTTGCTTTCGAAACGCACCGATCAAGCGTTTGCGTTGCATACGTTGTGGATTTGACGAAACGAAGATGATTCCTGTTACCCTTAGAGTGGCCATTTACGTAAAAGCGTTTTGAAACACGGCCATCTTTAGGAATGAAGAAATACTTTTAATGAAAAAAAACGAATGGAATGTATTAAGATTAGTTCATCAAATACCCCTCATGCAAACAATGGCGTACATGATACATATTATGTGAATATTGGTAGCAAATTGGTTTCAGGAAATATTTTCAATCTCGTTAATTTTTGTTTGTTCATGCTTCACTTCCCTTTAATATCTTCCTTTCGAAGGTTCTCAAAATATTGTCCTTATAAAAACAAAGAAGTAAAATGCGTAATTGATATCCATTTGCCACACGCTGCGAATGATTGCAAACTCAGATCATTTCAGTTTCATCCATGAAGATCGAATAGAATTGAGATTGATTCACTTTTAACTATGTTTGCATATAACAAAATGGCTGATTGATTGAAGCCAGTTAATTATGTGTATATTTACACCGATATTCAGTTCACTCACCAGCTCACATTTATCCCTTACATACTGCCGACAAACATAATTTCCTCGGCATGAAAGCAAATAGCGATTAAAAGATGAAGGATGAGCTCAAACAGACCTCGCTCTTTATAATGATTTGCACTTAAAAAATGATCAAACAGCTACAGTGTTGCAGAATATATTAATTTTACTTACCTATAACGGGCTTACCAATCAATGATTTCCGACACTTGACATTGATGGAATATGATTTCTCACCTAATTAATTTACGTCTGGTGTTTCATATTTATAAATGTTATTAGTGACTTAGTAGATTATTAAGATCGATTGCTGCACTTATTAAAGATGGAAACAAATCACACGTTTTCTCTGCAAATCTCTACCTTTGATTACGCCGTGTCAATTTTTCAGTTTTTATCAGATCAGCCAAGACAATCTAAGATCTGCTTAAAATCATGCCACGTTACATCGAATACGATGTGACGGTGGTGACAGTATGGGTTGATATTGTATTATCCAGTAATGTAATAAATTTGGCTATGATTAATTGTCTGAGAATGGCCAGCAAACGTGAACTGCTTGACAGGACACGGTACTCGGCAGTTATCAATTTATTACCTACAGGAAGTACAAACAAAGGTTTCTCGCGAGTCGTGAGTCAGACATATCCATCAAGCGGCAATGCAAATTTGTCATGACCATTCATTTGACCAACATCCAGGAAGCTAGCACCTGCACGTTACTCTTCAATCAATCCATTCATACCAAAATGTTCACGTTTTTTGCCACCAGCAGCAAATTCACTTCTTGCAATTTGTTGCTTCTTAAAATATTCAGTTCGCCTGAAATCACAAATATAGAAAATGATAGGTTTGAATTCTTGTTTCAATCATCTTTAAAAAAACCTACGCGTGTGCACGCGGTGAATTATAACGATTCTCGTGAGCTCTATCCACATGTTAAGGCACAATATATCTATATCTGCATTATTAGGTTTCACAGAGAATATAGGTAGTGGAAATAATAATATGTAGGTATAATCTGAAGTTACGGTTATGGTGACCTTCGGTTCTCAAGGCAACGTTTGTACAGCTAAAACATTCTGCCTGGTGCCGTTTCCAGTAAGCCAAATTAATTTGACATAGGAACTGGAACTGGAAGCTGCCACTTCAGAATTCTTCATTCTCACTCATGTATTCTTTTACCAGACATTAGGGTACATTCATTACTTTACAACTAGCCTAGCGCCCGGCCGATGGGCGGCAGTATAATTCGGCTTCGCCACAAAAATTAGACGCTGCTAAGTAATTTTGGCTTCACCACGAGATGTTGACTTCATTACGAGTATTGTTCAATTTGCCTTGCCTCTTAGATTTGGGTTTCATGTATAAATTTGGACATTTCCTCAAATGGCTCCACCTGATGGCTTCGCCTCAAAAATTTGGGCTTCGCCTTGACATTTGGGCTTGGGGCTCTCGTAAGCAGCGTAAACCTAATTTATTTTCAAATTATTTATTTATTTTTCGTGAAAGGTCGAACCACATTTCGTGGTTTCGTTACGTTTTCATTTAATTGTTTATAGTTTATTTCCAACTTTTTGCAAAACTTGACCATCGGAATGTAATCCGCAATGCAAGAATAAGTCAAAAACAAATACTATGTTAAGGCGGAGGGAGACCCAGGCTAAAAAACACATCAGATTTGCAATTCCTTTTAATTACTGCAGCTAAACTATAAGTGGCAGAATCACCAAACTTGGTTAAGTCCAAGAAAATTTAACTGGCTTTTTGAAAAGGTGTGTTGTAAATGTTTGTTTTATTTACTTTTTAAAAAACCCGGTTTTAAGTGGAATTTTAACATTTTTTTCAACTTAAATCTGGGTTTTTTAAAAACTGACGAAAATAAAAATTTTAAACAAATTTTTTTAGAACGCCAGTTAAATTTTCTTGGAGTTAACCAAGTTTGGTGTCCCTGATTTTTTTGGTTTAGCTGCAGTAATTAAAACAAACTGCAAATCGGCAGGGTTTTCCCAGTTGGGTCTCCCCGACCTTAAGCCAACCTATAATGTCGGAACATTTTTAATTCCCTCGCCGGAGCCCGTAGCCGCGGGCATTCATTATTTCCTGAACTGGACACAAATGTGGCTGAACGTTCAACGACAATCTATACCGTCGCCAATTTACGTAAAAAATCTCAGTTTCAACAAAAACCTCCGAAAAAGGGACCTTTTTTTGGTCGTTTATGGTCGACACCCCGAGGTTGCATCGAGCTGGAAACTGTGTGCCATGAATAAAAATGTCAGAAACCTAACTATATAGAACTATATAGAACTATATAGAACTATATAGAACTATATAGAAGGGAATCTAGTAGCCAAAAAGTTCACACGAATCAATTTTCAATAGCCACAGGGTTTTCAGCTCAGTGCTCGCACAATGTCTTCACTTATTTCCGGCGTTTCCGTAATTTCAGACCATGGAATTATGCATTTTGCATTCACTACCCATCACTTCCATTGAATGAAAACAGAAACTTTTTCAGTCATTTTAATTTCTTTCAGATTGGAACGTATTATTTGCTCCTTCAACTAGCGTTTGTCACCATATAGCACAGCATTCTCCCCATTATATGTGTTTAATTTCCGGCCTTGCTGTCCATGGTAGCTTAGAGGCTTTGCTAAATTAATGAACCGCTCCCGCTTGAAGTTGCAGGCAAAGCGTGGATATGACATCCATCTCACTTCCAGCACAACTTTATTTCACTCCTGGTCCCATTGCTTCACGTCGATCCTAAATATCACTATACCCCCCCCCCCCCCCTCAACTCCACCCGCACCCACAGGTCACAAGACTAAAGTCAGAAGTCAATAAATGTGTCCCATTTTAATGACTAATGACACGTTTAATTAAAAGGAATAATCAACAGCGTGTTACAGCGTTTTGCCTGTTGTACAGATTTGCGAGCGTAAAAGTTGGCCTGTTGGATATATCTGCTCGTGAGATCATCGAAGTTAAGCAGTATTGCGCGGGCTCAAAAATAGAATGGTTGACCACTCGTGGCTCGTGCCTCGTGCTAAGACCTATTTCTGGTAGAGGAAGATGTTGGTGGGGTTTCAGTTAGTACAAAAGCTTCACTCTCCTTGCCATCAACATCTCGGCAGCACGTATTAGTGGAGGAATCCTGCTATTCGAATTGTACTGTCCTTCGGAAGGGACGCTAAGCGGTGGTCCCCTTAGTGCTTTTGGACAAGAGTAGGTTACGTGCAGGTACCGGGCTTCCCCTCGTCCCTGTTATGTCATGTTATGCTATCATCATCGTCATTGTTACCCTATCATTCAACAACGCCAATAGTTCAATGCCACAGGGCCAGCTTTCAATATAGTGCTTCGTTAAACACCACACAATCAAATCAGAGAGACATAAATTTTTCTTTGTATTGATTCTGATCCCAATTTTGATCCCATCTTTCACAAGAGAAAAATCCTAATTCCGATCTTATTGACGAAGTAATAAAAATTTCAATCCAGAAGGATACATATAAAACTTTCGATTCCAGAAAGCACAGGACAAAAACTTTGACTCCAATGGACCATTTCATTAATTTCTGTTGGATAATCAACAGGGGCAATCAAAATTTGTTTGGCAATGCATTTCTTATAGGAATACGATTCTTAGTACAAGTTAACTCTGGAATGGAAATTATGAAAATGGTCTATTAAAATTCCAAAAAGAAAACGATTCAGATTCCCTAAAAATTGTAATTTCGAGCAACGAGCTTAATCTCAGCTAGGCATGGGGACTTTCTCAAAACATTCCGATTCTAATTCAGATTTCAAACAAGCAAGAATAAAAACTCTGACTCCAATCCACCGGATAAAAAATGTTGATTTCAATTCTGATATCAAAATAACTCGATAAATTCTGATTCCGGTCACTAGTACCAAAAACGTTTAAATGAGAACTCCTTTGTGACGGCAAAAAAGAGCTTGAAATTGTTTAACTAGTAAGCAACAATACCTACACAACATAAAAGAGTACTGAATCAGTACCAAGAGTACAGAGCCACGGTCAGTTTATTTTATTTTATTGTCCACCTGGCTTAAAACATCCCTCCGCTCAACATGTAAACTCCATGGCGACACAAAACGTACATATGCATGCTAAGCCGAGGTGTCGTACGATGCGCCATCCATAGTCATCAGTCATCAGTCATCAGTCATCAGTCATCACGGTTCACATAAGTGCAGCTCAACTCAAGCCATACATCTTCCATAGGCGTAGCTGTAACAGCGTAATACGCGTAGTAAGTAAAACAACCATGATAGCAGGAGTTACCAGAGTAAAACAGCTGAGAAAATATTGTAAAAAAAATGAAAGAAAATATTTGGCTTTAGATTTTATTAAAACATATTGAACGCTCTACTGAAATTGAAACCTATATGATGCTAAAATAGATTTAGAAAATTGTATCTAAATTCAAAACAGTGTCAAGCGTTTTTAAAAAAAACTGTTAATAACTGGGTTAAACTGCTGAAAACTTAACTGACACTAAACTGCCAACGTTTCGCTAACTATTCTGAGAGCTTTCATGATGCTTTCATGATGAAGCTTTCAGAATAGTTAGCGAAACGTTGGCAGTTTAGTGTCAGTTAAGTTTTAAGCAGTTTAACCCAGTTATTAACAGTTTTTTTAAAAACTATAGTGCTGAAATTAGTCAGGAGATAAGAGTCTCAAAAATTTAATAGTGTCATGCGTATTCGTCTTGCACATTTACTTATTTTTATTGTATGTGTGGTTTTCGAGCAATAATGTCATTTTGAAAAGTGACTGATAGTATATTTCAAATGTTCAACATGTGCTGAAAACGATCTTTGGCCTCATCATGAGGGAATACTGCGCCTTTTTGACACCAGCTATCTGACCAATCCGGGGGCCGCGGGGACGAGGCAACAGTGGAAGCAGCGAATAGCAATCATGCATGACGTCACTAGTCAGTAAACAACATAGTCGGCCGTGTTTGTACGCCCAAAAAACTTAAATTAAAATAGACCTATTCCAGCCACGAAAATAATACTAGATACACCTACTAAGAAAAGCCACTTGGGTTGTTATTGCCCTATCCTGCCTTAGTTAAATGCCAAAGCTAATTTGATACAAATTTGAGTATTTGATGCAAGTTGGCTTTGGCATTTAACCCAGGCAGGATAGGGCAATCACAACCCAAGTGGCTTTACTTAGTAGATGTATCTAGTATTATTTTCTTGGCTGGAGTAGGTCTAGTAGTCGAAATTTATTTTTAATTCTTTTTGCGAAGATCGGAAAAGAGACGCATGAGCCTGTAAAACTTCTTTTGAGCATATTACTCGATCCCAAAAAATGACTCCTTGGCATCACTGATAATGAGACTCCATATTATGGTTACAACAGAATGCTACCAGGGTTTTTATGGCACACAACAAATATAAGCCAAGAATACTTATTTATTTTAGTTTAATTTTAAATGGTTCAGCTTAGATAAATGTGTTTTAAAGTTCATTTCATAATTTAAAATACATTTTTGTATAAACTGCACTAATAAAACACTATTTTCAGTCAACAAAATTCGGGCAAATCAGTCAAATCGTTGAAACATGATTTATTTTTGTCTTTAAGGGTTAATATCACAAAAGTTAATACCACTTGCCTTTTTTTTGTTGTGGTCAGAACGTTCTGATTGTGATTATCTCTAAAAAAACAAGAAAATCGAACAATTTTGCAAAATTAACATTTCTGGGCCTAGTTTTTTAGTAGTCGCTTACACACAAGAAGCTTACATCTCCTTAACTTGTAATCAGTGGCTGAATTGGGGTAAGAGAGGTGGCGGTATCATGTATGATTATGGGTTCCCGCAGGATTGTTTCCCGAGACATGGTTCCTAGATTTTTACACATTGCGCCAAATTCTTAAGCTTTGCACGTAACATTGTTTGAAATTTTTGAGATATTTCACGCATCTTTGGCTCTCGAACAAGGTTCTTTTTTAAATCAAAACTTTGTATGTCTTACACAATGAAGAGCTTCACAAATTGTAACCGATGGCATGGCATGTAAGTTGTTTGAAATATTTTTATTTTTATGATATTTACGTACACGAGTTTTCATCCATAAATGGAACCCTGCACTCTTAAACAGTGAAAAGTACACAGATAGCATTAAAAGATTTTTTGTTCATCGATTTTTATTTGTATGAATTCATCTCGTATCTGCTTAGAGGCGGCGGTATGGTTTTTCAAACTCGAGAAGTTGGTGATATGCTTTGAAAAATCCCAAGAGGAGTCAGCATACTATATTGTCGCAACGGTGTGTTTATTTCTCAACTGGCTATTGAAAAACTGGCCCTAATTATTGTTTGTTGTTCGTAGTCTTTAGCAGTGTGCAAGAAAATTTAGAAAATCTAGGGTGCTAAATTGCTTAGGTGGGAAGCAATTTTCAAATGAATGCATTCAGTTCAATGACTAACTTTGAACTTTTAGAGTTTAAAATAATTCATCGTTGGTTTGAAAAGCTCAGGTCATCGTTTATCAAGTTATTGTTGGAGGTAAAATTTTATTGGCAGCACCCCTTTTTAGAGATAGAAAAGAGCGACTTTTACAAAGCTCGATATTTTATAGATTAAGTACCTACTTTGTTTTGAGCTGCATTTGCTCGGATTACAAGTTTCCACATGGTTGGTACAAGTCACTGGATAAATAGAACAATTGGAACCATGTTTTTATTTAATGTTTTAAGAAGTTGGTATTTTCAGACAAAGGGTTTTGGACAGCACTGGTAGGCCATTCGGGTAGTGCACGCTATCTGCCATCGGCACTGGTGCAAAATATTTACAGCGGTTAGATTAGGACCTCCAAGATACAAAACGAGCTAGCATGGGGTATAAATGATACAAAAAGAGTAATTCTGTGCAACATTGCTAAAGCCATGTCCAGCCTGCCCCCCCTTGATCAAGATCTTTAACAAACTCGTCTGAGCCTGCCACCTCGGCAGACCTAAACAAAACCCTAAAATTTACTTAAAAAAATACCTCACGTACGTCAGCCTCTACGCAATGCATCTCTCAAATGCCATACTTAATTCCTTACATTTATGTAAATCTACCTTCAAAAGCACTGCAAATCCTGAAATAAATGAAAATTATAACGAAACGACTTACAGTAGGGTAGCGTCTGAATAATTTTGTTATAAACCAAGAAAGTCATTGCAGATCGGCTCTTATTACTGAATGTTAATCTGAAATCAGGCAACTTAAGTGAGTAACTATCAGGGTTGGCTCTAGGCTAATTTTTGCCCTAGGCAAGACTTAGTACTTGCCCCCTACTCCACCCAAAATTGTATACTTCAATTTTCATATACAGATAGGTACCACATATCCTGTAGAAAAAATGAAAATCTGGAAACCTGAGACTGGAATACATTTTTAAAAGTGCAAGACTTAGTTCGACAAAAACCTTTGATAATGACAAGGATTACAAATTTAAAGCCATTTACACAGCTAGATTAAACGTGGAGAATATCAATACCACTTCGGCATTGGGGGTTAAAATCGGGGCTCAATTCCTCGAGCAGGCAGGCATTTTTGAAGTGATATTAATAATCTTTGATAAACTTTCTGCCAAGGAAAGGCACACAAATCTTTTTGTATAATCTTGTAAATTCTAATGCTAAAATTTAAGTGCAATAAAAGTTTCAATTTCAGGCACATCTAAACCTCACTCTGTTCAGGTACCTTCTCCTTTAGAAATTGTTTCACCAATTCCGTTGGGTCAACTGCTGACGCCTGAGCAACCTCGAATGTTTCTGAGTCTGCTGAACACTTCTCGAGAGAACCTTCTGTTTGCATTATTCTTTCCAATTGCATTTTTTATACAAGGGTCAAAATCTAATCAGGTTCATACTGGGCCCCTCAAAGGTGTGCGCTCACCCCTCGTTACTATTCCTACCCTGTAGTGTCTGTGTATTACCTTAAGTACCGGTTCTATTTTCAAATGTAGTTCACCATCAATGTCAAATTTCAAAGAGATTGCGATCGAAAGTGATAGTTTATAGGCCAAAGATAACAATTAGCCCCCTCTCCGATATATACTTTGGTAGGGATGGGGTTGAGGAAGGGTCCACTTACAAATATTGCCCCGGGGACCAGGCATTCCTAGCTACGTCACTGACGACTAACCATATAGTGTTTGTAGAGCTATGAGTTAGAGTGACCTGATTGTTAGGACCGAATTTCGGAACACGGTTTTTTCCACTCGAAGGTTTGTGAGATTGAGGGGTGAATCGCTTCAGTAGGCTTGCAAAAGAATTTGATGATAATTGCCAAGTCTTCTACAACAATTTGATTTGTTTATTGAATTCAGCTTAAAATTTTAAGATATTCACTTGAAGGAATTTTTTTGTATAATATATTTGTAAGGAGGAATAATTGTTGGAATGGGTGAGTGGGACACAAAATACATGGCCAACATTTTTTGCTGCAAAATCAGTTTCAAATATTGTCATATCTGTGGAAAAAAACCTTATTGCGAAAAACAAAGGATTCACAATGGTTAGTCGTAACAAGTCGAGTAACGCTACTGCAGAAGCTGGGTAGAAAACAACAGAAATGAATTTTTCAATAAATGGCTAAGTGCACCAGTGTTCTTCAAACTTTGCCGGGTACACTACCGAGTTACGTGGAAAATTTATCAGCCGTGCGATTTGCCGTTCTCGCGTGATGAGCGGACATACAGAGATAAAACGCGGAGAATTTACTATAGATTCACAGCTGTTAAAATGAAATAGTACCAGTCACATTGCATATTTTCCCTACAGCATTAACAACCATTACTCCTTACTTAATCTTTGTTTAAACTCAATTGGCACTGCCATGTCGAGGGTCCATAGAACTCTCCAATAGGGCTTTCCATTCGCAAACAAAATACGCAATTATTAATTAATTACACGAATAGTTAGATGCAATGCTATTCTGTTTCAGCAGTAAATTTTTCTTGTGAGCGATAAGAGAGAGGGGCATTTAAAATGGCTTCTCCAATGTAATAATTTAAAAAGTTGATGAATATTTATACAACTTCACAAATATCTGGCCAACCGGGGACACAAACCCTCGCATTTCAGATTTCGTGTTCGTGTACCATCTGAGCCAACCAGACATTATACCTCTGGAGTTAAATTAGCGGAAATGATTGGAAAATCTTTGAAGAGAAAGCAATTTTGGAGTGAAATTAATATTTGTTAATACTGTCTGGCATGGCTTAATACCTTTTTTTTCACAAATTAAAAGTCTTTATTAATAAAGTCTTTTATATAAAAAAGACTTATAAAGACGTAATAAAGACTTATTGCAAGCATTTTCTTAACAGAGAAATTTGTTGAAACCTTTTGGTATTCCCCGGTTTGGAGTGGTCTCTCCAAAATCAAAAAAAATCTCCGAATACACAGTGGAGCCTGTAACATGAAACTACGCAGCCGTGTTGTTTAGTTCTTTGGCACCAGCACTAATAATTGCATGAGCATAGCAAGCGATGCGATGACTTTAATTCAACTAGTGGTAGAAAAAATCTCAGCATTAATTTTTTTGTCTACTTGTTTGCACCCTCATCATTGCCTGAAGATGACGGGGCCATCGCAGCCGAAACGCCACAAGACATGGCCCTGTTTAGCATCACAACCGAGCTACAACAGACAACACACCAGTGAAACACAACAACTAAAACAGAGAAAGTTCCATATGAGTTGCTATATGTTGTTATATAGTTATATTATTGTTTTATGAGTTGCTACATGGCTCGCTCGCTAAATAGAAATTCTCTAAAATAGATTTCAAGTTGGAAGCTGCAGTATAAAGTGTTTATTTTAGATCCCATCCCGCAACTAACGATACGATTGAAATTTGTGCTCATTAACCATTGCCACGATGCCATGAAAGCTGCAACCGACCAGAGATGCACCATACTTCCGTGACGATGTAACGACAAGCAACAATACACCAGCCTAAATTCCAAGAAAACCCTTGGATGGCGAATTTTGCCTCAAAATCCTCCAAGATGGCTCAATAAAAGTGCTCTATGCAGTTAAACAATCTGGTCAAGTCAGAGTTTAGGTCTCTGACAGCGAGATAAAAAACTGTCTTCCACCACGTTATATTGATGACCACACTGTTGTACAGCCTCTTATCACATAGGCAGTGTTGCATACTGCAGCTTGGGTGTAAAGCTGTAAAAGAGGAGTTGATACTTACACGGCCGGAGCATGCATGGCTGGAATTGCTGTCATGGTTGCTCAGGTTCCACGGTTTACAACAAAGGGAATTTAGAGAAAAATAGTATATACTATATCTATAATTAGCAAAACACTGGCATTTTGTTTGTTAGAAGTTTTCAGCAGTTAAACACATTTACCAACAGTTTTTTTGAAAAATATCAAGACCATTTTTAACACAATCTACATGTTTCAGCCAATACTAGGAGAATGTTGTCAACTGAAAGTTATAGTTGTTCCACGTGTGTATAAGGTTTCAAACTGATTTCGGCATCCGAATTAATCATATTACAGCCAGAGGCTCAGGGTTCGAGTTCTCGTGTAGGCACTAGCCAGGTATTTTTCAAGCGATGTTATTAAAAAACCGCTCTCGCACCCGAATATCCCTTGAAAGTTGTACCTCTGCTGTCACGCTCCATCGTGCTGCTGACAAGGAGCCTCGCGCCGCTGAGCGACGCGAGCGAAAAGATCGCTGGCTTCAAGCGTTTTTGGCTATTTTCGTTCAGAGTAAAAATAGTTCATAGACGCCTGCAGAAAGAAATTATGTCTTAATCGCCCTCAGTGTGATTATTACGTCTTTCTGTGTCCTCATGTCTATTTGTCTCATTTTGAATGGTAGTTGGTGTCATTAATTGCATTGATTACTGATTAGTGATCATAATTGCTTTGAGACGGAATGGCAATGCAACGATGGACAACGCACATAGCTCACTCACTCTACCTAGTCTGTCTCTGTGTCTTCGCTACTCTACTAATCAATGTACGAAAAAAGGGTGACTAAAAGCTTAGCCCCAGCCTCCTCCTGTACACGCGGGTATGAGTCGATGTATGCGGGACGCTCCCACTTTTTTTTTCTTACGAGAACCCAGAAAAGTGCTAAAAACGAACTAGCCCTACAGTAAGCTCGCCGCATGAAAAAGAGGGTAATAAGTGCGCTTGGTTGGGGTGGGACTGATTTACACAGGAATTTGAAGTGTCGTATTTTGAAGAATAGTACGTAGTAATTAAAGAAAAGGAAAGGAATAAGGAATTAAATAAATTCATAAAATGCCAAGTAAAAATGAAAACAAAAATGAGCTCAGAATCTATCCGGGACAAGTGCCCCATTGCCCCAATGGACAAGCCGTCACTGGCCTCTGGTGCGGTTGCTAAGCGAACACAGCTAATAATACAAAGTAAAACATAGGTACTTATGATTTTCAAGATATTCGAGACAATTCTTAACAAATTGCAAGGTGGCGATGTCTGGTGCCAGTGTAGATGGTGCTGACGTCGAACATGAGATCATTGTGAAGTTTCAATTTCATGATGAAATCGTGGAAGAAGGTGGTTGAAGTACCTCTTACTCCAATCAGCAGCCTGATGACAGTGAGGCTCTTAATATTGTATGTATCTAGAAAAAAAGAGATTGTCGGATCGTAAGCTCAGCGCTTTTCCAAGCCGGCTTCTTCCAACTACATGTAATCTTCAAATCTGACAGTGGGGTCCAATATGAAGCCCTTGCGGGCTAATGGCTATTTCATCGCCCCGCCGATTGCTACCACCAGTTGATAATGCAGAGACTTCTTTGAGTACTTCTCACTTCCTTTTCTCAATGCATTGGCGATCGCCGTCCAGATGCCATAGTCCAGCAACTCTCCGTGTGTGCTAGAACCGAGAGTGCGAGCTTAAGTTTTGATCTCACTGCCGACAATGGTTGTCATTCACACTTCTGCCATGGAGAGCCCATACAGGAGCTATATTGGCAGTAATTTGTATGGGGTTCTGCCAATCAGAACTAGAGAGATGCTCTTAGAGATCTGTGAATTTGTTGCTGTGACTTCATGAAACAGAATGACTCCTGTTCGTTTGTGCTTCAGATCACACGATTTCATTTACTCTCTTCATCGGAGGTATTCCCGAATAGTCTGGGATTTGTGAGTAGGAGTACATGTCTTTTTTGCACTCTTCTTGGATGGGGATTTTACCACGCCAGCTGGGGGGCATCCCAATGCCAATCATATTGCGGTTGGGGAAACATTGACTAGGCGCCGGATTCATATTGATTGGCTGGTAAAGATAGTTTTGCATGCTGGTGGAGGGAAGAGAGAACAAGGAACAGTTACCAGGGAGTTGAGGAGGTTGATATGGATTATGCAGGAAAGGAGTGTGAGGGGACAGGATTGATTCAGATGATTCCAGGCCTAGAGGTTGCAGTATGCACTAGCATTGAACCCACTTTTGCTTGCAACAGCTCTTGTCGAAAGGCTCAGAACAAACTGAAACAAACCAGAACAAAATCGTATGCAATGCTTTAACAGATTTGTTGGTAGTTTTAACAGTTTCCGCCGCCTTTGGCAACTCACGTGGGTAAGTACAGCTTTTCGTTGTCTTTCTTTTACAGTATCTCAATACATGTAAAAGAAATTACTATTATTTTAGACTTACAATCGTTTCAATAGAGATAACAAAAACCATAGCAAAAATCTTGTGAACCTAGGAGGTTATGTTCGAAATTTGGCCAAGATACCCTAGTCCGCACTTTTCACTTTGATTCTGATTTGAATTAAACATATACTTGAACAAAAATGTGTCACAATAATCCTAAACCCTTAATTATACTCACAAGTGCTTAAATTTTTGAATTCATAATTTGTTTCCAGAAAATGAAAACTTGCGGAATCGTCCAAAATTCAATTTGGGCTCCAAAACCCAAAGAGTGTCCAAAAACCAAAAAGTGACTAGGGTCTAGTAAATTTAGTTCCTACGAGACTTTTCCTACGCAACTTTTCGCCCATTTTCGCGGCATTGGAAAGACAGTCACGGCTTAATTCTATTGCCGCGCATGGGCGAATCAGTGGCAATGGAGCCCGGAAATGCCAAAGCAGAGTCGAAAAACACAGAAAGTGACACAAAATTCAAACGGGGCCTAAAAAACAAAATCTCACCACACTATAGAATATCTAAGAATAAATTGTATTTAGAATTATTGCTATATTATTGGTAGAATCTTTAAATTGACGGAAATATCAAATTTTCAAAGGATTAAACCATATTAAACTATCTAATTACATTCATTGGAAATCTTTCCTCTACTTTTTTATTCATAAAAACTGTTTTGACAACAAATGCTTGACTACAGCGTTCAAGATAGGTTATTCTAAGTTATTTTAACCTATGAAAGTAATGCGCAGTTGTAGCGTAGGAGTAAGCAAAGTTTTAGATAAAAGTGTAACTTAGGTCTCTCGCCAGTTTTAAGTGGTTAAGACAAACGGCCTAAGAAAATATTGGCATAAAACGAAAGACATTTCAATTGCGTCTGACAGCTTTTATGCTTGGGGCACAGTAGCAAGCATTTTTCCTAATTTTATCGCCTTTTCCCATTCTTGTTTGTTACCTTGTAGGTCGAACTTCTTCGTCAATTTCAATGAAACTGGCAGGATACCTTTCCAAGGGTTAGCATGATTAGCAGTTTTCTTATAGATCGTTTTTTCCTGGAATTATTAGATTTAATAGAACTTTGTCAGACTCTGCCAGGGTCTGAAACCGTTTGAAAATTCGATTTTTCTTTTTTCTTTTTTGTCTTTTTAGTTTCGTTCTTTCCAAAAATATCGCTTATGAAACTGGTTTAACCCGGTTAACTCCGGGTTTCCATTTTTTTTTAATTTACCCTTTTTTGTATTTTTTTACTTTAAATCAGTGTGCACATTTTCGGGCTTGGATGTTCCGAGGCTTCGAGAGGCGATGTTGTTGTTGTGCAAGTTGGCGGTTTCGCCAGCTATCTTCGCCTGAGGATTGAATCCGTATAACACCTTGTCTCTTTCAAATCCATTTTAATTAAAAAAATTAAGAAAATAGTTCAAACTTTTGAGATTTCTGCTTATCTTGCGCATTAGAATGCTATGTTCTAACTTACAGGCAGAGTATTATCAGAGGAAGCATGTGAATTTTATCAGTTAAGAGTCCACGAATCTTACGTATTTTGTTGTGTAAGCTAACTGTCCACACGTAAGTCCTTTTTGGTATGATAGATTATTAACAATTTGTGGTACATATTATTTTACTTACAAAATCACAAGTCAAAATTTAAAAGGCAAATCAAAGGCAGGACTGTGCTTTTGAGAGTAACATTTTCTGCCAAGAGTAGGATAAGTAAAATTACCTAAAAAGTAAGAATGGTTTAGCGCTTTTAGGCTATTTAAAACCCAACATAAATTTCCAAAAATAAAACGGGTTGTTCGCAGTTTTGTTCTTTGGATATTAATAAATGTATTCACTTTCTTTGCCCATGTATGCTTCTCTACTTATGGTGCCGATGTCCTGAAATCCCTCTTTATTTTTCAGCAGACAGCTTTCATTTTGTTCGTTGTCAATATTAATCGTGTTTTTCTGATGACATTTTCTAGTTTCCAGTGCGTTTAGTACTAATTGTTTGAAGGGTAGAGTTCGAGCGTGAATATCAATGCACAATAAATAATTCTCGGGACCAGCTAAGCAATGCCCCCTCTCCCCCTCCCCTACCCGAGTCGCTAGTGAAACATACCCATAGAAATCAGCACTATTCAAACCCAGCGGACTGCCTATTTTCATATTTAATTACCATTTTCATTGAAAAAGAAAAATTCCTCATGTCCGGACTAAAGACTCCCCGAAACGTCCGAAATAAATCATATTTTCACGACCCCCCTTCTTACTTTCCGGTGGTGCTCGGCTATTGTTAGAGGTGTCGTGCCTTGGGATCCGGCTTAATAACAGAGGCCTTCACATGGATACCAAGTTTTATTATATGGCTGGACAGCCATTCTTACCAGATGTACAATTACAACAAATTAGAACTACTACGTATGAAGACACTCAGGGTTATCGGCGAGATGTCTCTGAACTCCTCTCACTCCGGTTGGTCTGTCGACACCAGCCTCACTCCTCGGTGTCCCAGGCTAGAATCTTCGATGTTTCCGTTGACTCAGGTGGCGATGCAATTGCCATGCAGCTGTTGCTGATGATCGCAAATACTGCTTAGTATAGGCTTGGTTACAGCTAGCTCAAGGGAACCATAGTCAGGCTGTCGATGTACCCGAGAGGTTGACTCAACACTCCCGCCAGTGCATTGCTTCCGAGGTTTCTGGAAGTAAAGAAAGAGTTTCGACGATGGAAAGGGATGTGCGAGATGCTATATGCACAGCGGTGGGATAGGCACAAGGGTGGACTAGGGATGGGTAAGGGGATGGACGGACGTTTTGGAGTTATTAGATGAGATTTCGGGTTAAGGTATAGG
Organism: Lednia tumana; assembly: GCA_003287335.1. Lineage (NCBI taxonomy): Eukaryota > Metazoa > Arthropoda > Insecta > Plecoptera > Nemouridae > Lednia > Lednia tumana. Next base: position 16,284 of record QKMV01001042.1, read on the forward strand.
ACCCACGAATAGTTTCCTTATATTCGTGACAATATCGAAATGCGGAACACAATTGGGTCTCATTCGGGAGGTGTGGTCTCTCATGAAATGAAAAACACCGATCATGCGCTACCTTTGCGGCTAACAAAGCTGGCAAAATTGCCTTCGTACTTTACGTGACGTGTTAGTTATTGTTGTCTCAAAAGTAAACCGCCTCTCTGCACCGATTACAGCGCGCTATTAAAGTTCACCTCAAAGCACGGAATCGCCGTCCTCGTAACATGCAAACTCCTCAAATCCAGCCTTGTCGTTGGCAAGAAAAACTTATCAGTCACATCAAACCCGAACCGGATTTACGAATTTCGGGGCCTGGGCCAAATTTCAAGTGCCGCCCCTCTGCCTGTTGATTATAGATGACTCCCTTGAAGGAATCCGCCAGAATCGATTCACCACGATAATGTATCGATTTGAATTGAAATGGGGCGCCCAATTTTGTGACAGCTGGAAAATAAAAGTCTCAGTGACGTTTTAGTGTTTCGTTTCGACCTTGATGATGGGGTTGGATGCTACGATGATGCTCGATGTTTTATTCCGACAAAGGGATTTTACGAATTTTTGCCGCCTATGAGGCATGACCCTGGGCTCTGGGCCATGCCCTATTTTGCCCACGTCTAAATATGTCACGTTTCTACTGACTCACTGACAAGTCAAAAGGTTATGTTGCCAATCATCATAAAACCGTCATCTACAAAATGGCGCAACCGTGCAGTCCTAATAGTCATAAACCAATACCGACGTCGTCAGAAGTACCTAAAGGACGTTGTTCGGTGGGTGAAGACTGAAGAGAAGTGGTAAGAATTGTACGAAATGAATTTATTGTATCGGAATAATTCCATCGATCTATACGTAGCTGGCGTTATTATGGGGGAATAACATGTAATTCCACTGGACAATAGTACACCAGCTGACTTTTTATTTTATTTTGTGGTGTTTAACGACGCACTTTATTGACAACTGGCCCAACTGGCAACTGGCCCTGGTCTATTGGCATCGATGAATGATAGCGTGATACTGAGGGTGACGATGAACCTAACAGAGAAGAGGGAAAAACTGGTGCCGGCATGTGGCCTACTACTGTCGATAAGCACCAAGGGAACCACCGCTAAACGTCCCTTCCGAAGGTCGGTACAATTCGAAAAACATGGAATTCCTCCACTAATCCGTACTGTCAAGAGTTGGATTGCAAGGGGAGTGAAGCTGCTGCACTAACTTCAAACCCTCCAGCCTCTCTCCCGAACAGAAATGGACCTTGGTATGAATGGTCACCCATCCAACCTTTGGTCCACCGCAATGTTGTTTAGCTTCCGTGATCTCACGAAAACCAGTGTATCCAACATGCCAAACCGTTCGGTTACACCAGCTGAACAGATGACGTCAGTCAGTGGAGAAACGTAATCTGCGACGATGAACGTCTTGTCTGCTCATTTATGATTGTTTATAGTCCTGGAGCAACGTTAAATATCCCTGCACCCTACTTTCGAACCCAATTTTAACCATGTAGAAAAGAAGATAGGGATTATTACTTTTTTGAGACTCATATCTCCTGACTAATTTCAGCACTATAGTTTTTAAAAAAACTGTTAATAACTGG